>JAIXND010000799.1:8015305-8027873 GCA_023646645.1 Varanus salvator macromaculatus | reverse complement strand
CTCATGACATGCCTACCATGTGCATGTCCAGCCTGCATTCCAGCTGCAAGCACATTATTCCTCTTTCATAGAAACATAGAAACAGAGCGAGTCAGAAGGAGCCTCCTGGGCCATCTAGTTCAGCCGGCTCTGCTCATGACATGACTACCATGTGCATGTCCAGCCTATCTTTGAACAACCTCACCGAGGGGCCTCAACCACTTGCTGTGGAAGCCCATTCCATATCCTGGGAATCCTAACCATCAGGAAGAACTTCTGGCATCCACCCTAAATCTTGGTTCCCTGAACTTTGCTCCATTGGAAACATAGAAACAGAGCGAGTCAGAAGGGGCCTCCTGGGCAGAACATGTCCTGCCTTCCTCTGCAGGTGGAAAAAGGTCACGACCCACCTCTGTGTGGCACCCCCTCATGTACCTGCATGTCACTAACAGGTCCCCTCTGGGTCACCTCTTCTCAAGGTGGAAAAGACCCAGCTCCCTCAGTCTCTCCTCATATGGCTTCCCCTGAAAACCAGCCACCCTCCAAGTGGCCCTTCACTGCATCAGTTCCAACCTTGCTATAGCCCTCTTGGAATGAGGGGCCCAGAACTGGACACAGGACTCCAGCTGTGGGTGCACCAGGGTTGTATAGTGGCAGGAATACCTCTTTCAGTCTAGGAGCCATGCTTCTGGCATCCAGGAGTGGCTTTCCTCATGTTTGCAATATGTACCAGAGCGAGAGAGAGAGCTCAGTCCCCCTTACTTCTCACTCCTTCCAGCCCCACAGAAGACATTGGCAGCCAGCTTCCTTTCCTTATATTTTCTTTTCCAAGTTTTTGGGCTGCAGCCATCCACCTTTATTTCACTACACACAACACACACACACACAGAGTCACTGGAGGTCTGCCCAGCAGCCTTCCAGTTAAAGTAACTTATTTATTTTTTTTAAAGGGGGTAAGGATCCCAGAAGGTGTCGCAAGGAGAGGGTTTGTCTGAAGGACTCCCCCCACTCCAAATAATAGGAGTCTTAGGGTATGAATGTATCTTGGAGGTCATCTAGCTCGTTCCCCAGCTCAGTGTGGGGGTTCATGGCATCCTCAATGGATTACCCTCTCTCATCAGCCAGAATGGCTCCAGCCAAGGAGCTCCCTCTCTCTTCCAAGCAGCCTGAACTGCTGAACTGCTTTTCGCATTAGGAAGTCTCTGTTCGGGTTTGGCCAACAGATGCTTCCACATAATCGATACCCATTTGATAAACTCCTCTTCTCTGCACCATCTTGTTCATGGAAGTTCTTTGGATGCTGGAAGGCCACTTTCATTTCTCCTCTGCATGTTATCTTCTCCAGGCTGAACATACAGGCCTCTTTGCACCATGCCTGGTAGGACTTGGTTGACAGACCCTTCCTCATCTTTGTTGCCCTCCTTTGGATGCACTGGAGCCAGTCAGTGCCCTTCAGATATGGGGTCCAGAACTCGTTTGTCAGAAGGGCCTCCAAGTTGTGGTATGATTCTCACTGATGGGGCTCCCACCACCTCCTGTGGAAGCCCATTCCATATCCTAGGGGACCTAACCATCAGGAAGTACTTCCTGGCATCCAACCTGAAACCCAGTTCCTTGAACTTTGCCCCATTGGACGGTGAACTTTCCTTCACTGTCGGGGGGTCACAACCTGCCACCATGTGACACCCCCTTCAGATGCTTGTCTGTCGCTAGAAGATCCTCTTGGAGTCTCCTCTTCTCCAGGCTGAAAAGACCCAGCTCCCTCAATCCCGTCTCATACGGCATCTCCCCCAGGCTGTTAGCCGTCCTCATGACCCTGCAATGAACTGATTCCAACCTTGCTATGTCTCTCTTGTAATGTGGACCCCAGAATTAACATGAGGAGTACAATTTATGGAAACATGAAGGGTACAGTTTATGGCTGCCAAGTGAAAAATGCTTGGGAACACCTGTTCTAGCCTGGTTGGGAAGGACAACTTGGATCTGCCCTGGGTTGGATGCAATGTGTTTCTTAGCTCGGGCCAACAGGTCCAGTTCAGTTTCATAGCCAAGCTAAGGCTAATGGCAAGACTAGCCTACCCTGGAACAACCTGGTAGAGAACCTTACGAATTCTACAACTCTGAGATGGCAGATGTGGCACAAATATGAAGACAGCAGAGTAGCAACAAGGCATATTTGTTCTGTAGGTCCAAACGTCCATTGCCGAAGCAATAGAATTCTGGACAATTTTCTTGGGGGACAGGTACATTACAATGAAATCTGGAAGGCCACGGGTTACAGGTTGCAAACTCCATCTAAACAGCAACTTCGTCTGGGGGAAAATATGCCCAACTCTAATGTTTAATTCAGTATTGGGGAATAGCTTTATGGTAGAAGAGAACATTTCTCCAAGGAAAATATAGGTGGGGGAATGGATCCATTTTTATCCATCACGTCAGTCAACTATATCACAATCCTATACCACAAGCTGGTTTGGGTCCTAAAGTCTTCTTTCAAAATGGCTTTGGAATCATTCATAGTACCTTTATGGCTTGTGTATGCATGTGGTTCTTTAAAATTTAATAATCTGAAAATATGTGCATCTAAAGTATCACCTCCCCCGGTGCATTTTTGCCCAGTTTAATATCTCTCTCGGTGCAATAAACGCATTTGCTTTGCATTATTATCAAGGATTTTTATTGCTTGCCAACCTTTTACTTCCAAAGCAAACTGCATTAGCTGGACAGGATTCATTAGAAGTGAGCTTGAGCTGTAATATTTTGGAAGCCTCATGATCACGGGTGATTAGTAAATAGGAATTAATTGAGCCAGCTTGACCTGTGGCACTTGGCTCGTGTGAATGGTCCCCTTTTGTGAACGTAGCTGGAGGAGGACTATGAAGGATTCCCTCAGTTTAATAAGTAGGGATGTGCAGAGTTTAATCCATCTCAAGAATGTTTCATGGACTGTCAAGGATTTTTTTATGGAAGGCACTGGAATTTTTCCCCCATTCAGAAAAGTATCCCTCCACCTCCCTAAAAAGCCAGACTACCACAATTTCTTCAACATGTAACATGCTCATTTTGCATATTTTTCTCAGCTTATTAGATTTTTCTTTCTTATTGATGAAATAAGCAGGACATACACAAAAAGTATACTATACAGCAAAGACTAAAAAGACATCAGGATATAGAAATACTTTTAAAAATGCCATTGATACTAGCATTTTTCCAGGAATGTTTGTATTTTCATACAACTGAATTCATGTGTAATTCGGGAAAGGTAAAACAGAAATGGTCCACAAATTTGTAAAATCTGGAAGGAGCTAGTCTGCTGCAGAATTCATAGGGTGGATCCATGGAAACACAAAGTTGCTTGGATCATTTTGGATTTCTATGGAGACCCTACTCATAGCAATATGCCAAAATAGCCTGTTAGATTATTTAAGAAAGGATGTGACCTAGAATTTTCCCTCTGTGGCTTGTAGCCAACACTGTTGGGGCAGAAAAATGTAACCGCAATTTAGCAATGACCTACCCGTTTGAATGAAAATGGCTTCCCAGTCCAGTTCAACGGATGGCGGTGACCCTTGATGTGAGCCAAGGCTCCTCCTTTGAGCGGTCGCCGGCCACAGATGGTTTTCCTTGCAAGATGTCCTTTATTGCTCCCAAGTACGAACCACCCAGCACGAACCTCTGAGCATGCTCAGCGCAGTTTGTTGAACCCAAACTAGTGTTCACCTCCAAGAACTCTCCTTATGAACACGCCTGGGCCCCATCCCCTTGGAGGGGCTTTCTGAAGCACATTGCATGCAGCTTATTGGCTTGGGCCTCCCATCTCTGCCGGTGCCTCCCCATGGGATTGAGGGCAGAGAGGGCTTGGTCGCCACCTGAGAATTCCTTCTCCTCCCAGTGGCTGTACATCTTGGCCGTTCCCAGGAACTGCCCAGCTTGGCAAAGCATCTGGCCTTGAGATGATCTCCTCCTCTTCCTGCCTTTCCGAATCGACCCAGCCCATTCTCCTCAACCTCACTAAAAGATGTTTCACATTCCACTTCCAAAGAACTTCCAATGGATGTTTTACTTTATTGTATTTTAATTCATGTTGTAAGCCGCCCCGAGGCTTTGTTGCGATGGGGCGGCATATAAATGTTTTAATAAATAAATAAACAAACACACACAGGGAGCAGTCCATGAGAACGATTGCCCAAGACCACATCCTTCTTACTCCCAACCTTCAAGTTGTGGTGACTCCATGCTAGATACCTGCCAAGAGAAGTGGTTGGCCTCTCTCACGACACTGGCCTTCCCCAGCACATCCCGACCATTCCTGGTCCCACCAGCTCTCCAAGAAGGCCTGCAGGAGTGGAATGGCAGGTTGCCTTTGCTGATGGTGGGTAGTGAGGCCTGCAGAATCCTGTGGTGGTTCCAGGGCTTCACAAACTGCACCCAGGTCCACCCACACCTCAAACTAAGCTGCATTGCTCTTAGTGCAGCTGACTTCTAAATCCTATATAGAATTGCACTTTTTCCGTGCCAGTGTATGGGTGGTTTTAAAAAAACACAATTGCACCACACACACAAGCAATGGGGATGGAAAAGAGACTTTCTGAACATGCAAATGCATAGGAAGAGAAAACGAACCCTGATGGATCCGTGCCTTACTCATCAGCGTTCCTTTTCTGTACCCCTGGGCCTGGTAATGCTGAGACTTGTCCCCGTCAGGCTTTCTTGGATACTGAAATGCCCTCTTAGCAATGGGAAAAACGGTCTGGGTGTGTGTGTGTTTTTGCACAAATTACACATGAAAAAATATATCGATAAGTTGAATTTTGAGGTTTTGTTTTTGCTTTGTTTTCACTGTGGAAAATTAGGCCAGTGGTTTGAAAAATTGTCTTAGAAAAGAAGCTTTGGGTTGGTAATGGGGTGGAAAGATGCTTTGTTGAGAGTAATGTTCAATATTTTGCATTTATCTGGAAAAACAGAGAGAGAGAGAGAGAGAGAGAGAGAGAGAGTTGATGGTGTGATTTATTTATACATTTGATATAAAAATGGGCCAGACAGAATCCTCTTTCATGCACTGAGAGACTCATATTTGATTGTATTCCAGGATTTGGTAACTTGGTGCTTCTGTTTTGAGCAAGCTGAGATTTTGATTCATGACTGGATTGGTAGAAATCTGTAGAGAGAGGGCAGTAGGAAGAAACTGCAAATAATTCAGCATCTGACATGTGCAAAGCAAAGCACAAATCACAAGATGATTATTACGAAGAAGAGTGTCTATATCTATTCAAATATTGAATCAGTCTTTAAGCCAAAGCATCCTTTAAGCCATGGAAAAGTCACTTCCACCATTCCTGGCGCATAATCCAAAATAAATTTTGAAACGGAAAAGAGCATAAGAAAAAATCGACAAAAGAGAACTGTTACTGTCTTGGAATATGGAAAAATTCTGATAAGCTGTTAATGAAAAAGAAGAGCCAGTAACTCCAATAATAATCAAACAACAAAAAAGCAATAGTACTACTACTACTTCTAGTAGTAATAATAATATAAAATGAATATTAATAATATAAAAACTAACCAAAAACAACAGAGAAATAATCAAATAGAACTGCGAGGCACACAATGAGTGCAGCAACCCAGTGCAATTTAAATACTCTTTAAAGGAAGGCAGTGTCCATAAAAAGCATGTCAGAGGCATGCCGTAGTTAGAACCTTTCCTATTTCCCAGGGAACACTTTCATAGACATGGGGCTGCTACTGAAAAGGCCCCGTCCCTCATGGTCCACTGCCTAATCATTTTCAGGGATAGGCACACATTCGAAATCCCAGCTGTGCTGCTGGGGAGGAGAGAAGTCAGAGCCCATCAAGCCAACACTGGTATCTTTCTGCCTGTGACTTCTGTCTTTATGCCTGCGTGGAAACACGGATCTATGCTCCGTCTTTTCTGCACTGCACTCAAGGCAGCCCAGCATTTAAAATGATGGGCTCCAGTATAAGGACAAACATGGCAGGAATGAAGAAAGATGGGACTTGCCAGAAGAGAGCAAATTAGCTGATGCACAGGATCTGCTGTTCTATCAGAAACAGGCGTACTGAATGCATGTAAATAGGAAAGCAGAACCTCCAGTGTGAAGAAGCACATGTGTTTGTAGACCAAAAGGAAGCAAACATAATATAAGAAAGTGGAAATTGTAGGGCCAGGTATGAAACAGAAACAGAGTGAATCAGAAGGGGTCTCCTGGGCCATCTAGTCTGACCCCAGGCTCTAACTGGCTCCGCTCCGGCTAGCCTATCCTTGAAAACCCACTGGGACATGCGTGCACTTCTAGCTGGGGTGGTCCTCAGCTCCACAGTTTGTTCCCCCTTGCCACCAGTAGCCTTAAAAAAACCTGAGTTTTGTGTGTGTGTGCGTGTGTGTGTGCGGTGTCTGTGGGGGGGTGGCTGTTACAAAAGCTAGGAGTTCCCACTCCTCCTGCTCTGAGGAAGCCCATACAAGTGAACAACAGCCAACATGGCTCTCTGGGACCAGTTCATTTGTTTATCTTCCTTTTGTGACTTCCCCAACAAACCGAAGTACAGCTTTGTTTGACAAGGTCGCATCACCATGGATTTGGAAGATTAGCCCCGAAGATCTTGTAGGCCAGGATGATGTACCGTGAAGAAATCTCTCTCTTCCTTCCCCAGAATGGAAATCTCCATTTGTGTTTCTACACCACTGAACACAAGAAGATTCCTCACACTGGCTATTCCCAACCTGGGATCCCCAAGTCTTCTGGACTTAAACTCCCATGGTCCCCGGCAATTAATCATGTGGCACGAAGAGAATGCAAATTGTGATCTGCATGATGGAGGGCTGTCCTCCATTTTTTAGCATTAAAAAAAATGATGCTATTTTTTTTTTCTGGTACAAAATGGGGAGCAAGGGAGCAGGCGTGTTTTACAAATAATTCTGCATTTATCTATTGAATGATGTTGATAGTCTGCCCAATACCGAGGTTTTCTGAGGGTACAGTCTAACATAGCCCTGTGGCTTCTGGGATACCATGGCCAAAGGCTGGAAATGTAGACTTTTTTCTTTTCTTTCCCTTCTGTCAAACCACTCACAGGGTTATGCTCTAAGTGGCTTATAATAACAATGATAGAGCATAATTTCCTGAGAATTTCTTTTCCATCTCAGAAATTGTACATGAGATCAGTAGGATTAATGTCACCCATTCTACACCAGGCGGATCTCCAGTATATATTTATTACAGTTTTATAAGGTTTTCAGAAATGTCAGTGAACAAAAGGAGGCTTTGGTGTGCATATAATACACTGCATATGGAATTGGGATAATGACCATATAAATAGGAGTTGGTTTTGGAAACAAAGACAGTCCCAGAGCAGCATTTAAAGGTCCAGAAATTTAAGAATGTCAGGATCAGTATTACCATGGGGATAAAGTGATTCCATGTTGATTGATTGATTAATTGATCAATTGATTTTGATTTTTATAAACCACCCCATTGGCACAGGCTCTGTTGTAGAGATACTATTACTCTGGCCACATCTCTTCACTCTTTCGACTCTCAGGCTGCTTTTTCCCAGAAAGGCATATCACCTAAAAGCATCTAAAAACACAATATTGTAGTTCATCCAGTGTTGCCCAGTATCTAAGCACAATTCAAAAGAGTATCAGGTCTTTAAGAACAAACAAGTTCTTCTTCAAAGATCAGGTTTGTTTCAGAGACTGGAACATTCCGGTTATGATCATGAAACGTAGAAACAGAATCAAAGTGAGTCAAAAGAGGCCTCCTGGGCCATCTAGTCTGACCCCCGGCTCCAGCTGGCCCCACTCATGACATGCCTACCATGTGCATGTCCAGCCTATCTTTGAACACCCTCACCGATGGGGCCTCAACCACCTCCTCTGGAAGCCCCTTCCATACCATGGGGATCCTAACCAACGGGAAGTGCTTCCTGGTATCCACCTTTGCTCTTTATTCAAGATTCAGTATTGGTATGAATGATACTGAAGGTCATAACTAGATGGTTTTGAATCAAGCTTTGGCAAATTTCTTGATGAGACTATTTTTGATTGTTATTTATTGAAACTCTTAGTCAGCATTCTCTTAAAAACCTCCTAGGATGAATTATGCAGAAATGATTCGAGCATGCAAGCTGTAAATAACTAAGGGCAAATTAGACTTATCAATACACAATAAAACAACTACAACATCCATACAGATTTAAAAACTGGTTTTAGGTCTTCAAATGGCTGGGCATAGGGCAAATACTGATCCGGCACCAAAAAGAGGCTCTTCTGAGGAGGCTAAGTTGGGTCCATCCAAGGAAGGAAGGATGGACCCATCCCTTCTCTGTGTTCCACCACTTGCACCGGCACAAGTGATGGGAATGCGGGACAAGGCCTTCTCCATGGCTGCCCCAAACTCTGGAATCTCCTTCCATGGGAGGCTAAATTGGCCCCTTCCCTGTTGTGTTTCCATAAGCATTTCATTCCAGCAGGCATTTGAACCAACCTGTGAGTCCTCACGGGATTCATTTAACTGTCTATATTTTCGTAGCATTTTCAATCTGGGTAGTGGCTTAATTTTAACATTTAATTGATTTAATTATATTTTTTAGCTTTTGCATGCTTTTGTATGAACTTAAAAGTTGTGAGCTGCCTTGACTTGCAATCATGGGGAAGAGGTGGGAAATAAAATTAGTATTAATAATAATAATAAGATAAGGAAACAGGGTCTAAAGTCCACACCGATTCTACTGTTGAGGCTCTAACCTGCTCAGGTCCTTCAGAACATCTCCCAGGTCTTCCAAAGGCCAAACCCTTTGCTGGCCAAGGTGTACCAGGCTGTCCAGAAGGGATCCAGTGGCCAGAGGATGCCTTCCGTGAACCACTGGGCAGTTGTCCACCGTTTTGTGCATTGCCTGATCATTACAGAGGATGGCCAAGGAGCAGAATGAGGGAAGCATTGCATCCTTACAAGGAGCCCATGGCTGGCCTGCGTATTTATTATTTATTTGATTTATATGCCTCCCAATCAGCCATAAGGCTCTCTGGGGGCTTGCAGCATAGTCAATACAACAATGCAATAAAATTTACATTCACAGTAAAACCAATAATGATGATAAAATCAATAATAATCAAAAAAGTAAACAAGCAGTTCATAAAAATACATTAAGGAGATGAGATGAGATGAGGAGATGCAACATATTGAACTAATTAAAGCAACTGTAAAAATTAAAAAGCATACATAATTGATCCATAAAATTATAAAATGGCAGCAACAATTAATAACATAATAACTTTCAACCCTTCCTTAAAATCACACAGCCAACAGGTTCACTCGCCAAAGCAACAGTGGAACAAGAACCTTTAATCAGCATCTGAAGGAATATAAGGATGATGCCAACCTGATCTCCAGCAGAATCCGGTTCCATACCTGGGCTGCTGGGATCACAACGTCCCCCTCGCTTTCCACCTCCCCACTCGGGGAGGAACGCAGAGGAGGGACCTCAGAGATCGGGTCAGTGCATATGGAGAAAGGCGTTCCCCCAGTTAGCCTGCCCCAGACCATTTCGGGCTTCGTGTGTTGCTGTGAGCCCTTAGAATTGGGCCCGGACCACTGTGAGATGCTCACAAGCGCTGGTCCTCGTCAGCAGGGCTCTTCGATTTTGGACAAGTCGCAGTGTCTGGGCCATTTTCACAGGCAGCTCCACGTAGACATTAAACATGCAGGAAAAACACCATGCGGAAGGGCAGTGCCCAGCACAAGCAACCCAAGAATTAGCATTAGCATCCCTGGAACACTGTCGAAAGCCCGCTCAATCTGGCTAGTTGGCATCCCTGAAGCGACTGGCCAGGCAAGCCATGAATGGCTTTCGGGCTGTGATCCTGACCCACCTCCACACTTAGCTCATGTTAACGGCTTCCCTTATTCACCTGGATGTTGATGTTTTCCTAGGCTTTTCTTCCCCTCTCCATCCCTCTGAGAGTATTATTAAATATAATGAATTCACTTAGTTATGGGCACCATGTCCAGGCTTATGCTTAAAAGCTGCAGCTTCTCTTTGATCTACAACATACCCCAATGTGTGATTATGCTATAAAAAGATAATAGTGGGAACATCAAAGGAATGTTGGGTGGGGGGGAACTCCCACCAGATTGGCTTAGGAGCAGCTGAACAGCTTAAGAAAGGAGAGAGAACATGAAGACAACCTGAGTTGAGTCTTTAATGCATTTTAATAGGTGCTCAGCAAAAGTCTGTAACACTGATATCTGTGAAATTTACGGTGTTCTGGCATGTTCCTCAGAAATCTTGTTTCAGATGCAAACCGTGTCTGGTAGTCACGGATAACAGCTTTAGTGCATTTGGTGGAACATACATTGGGTTCTGCCACGATGGAAAACTTACAAAATGCTTCTCGATTCTGAGCCTTAAACACCTGTCTTTCTCCCCTTCCAGAATTAGAAGCAGTTCATTTTTTTTTCCCCAGGCCAAAAACACATCTTTGCAATGAACATCAAAAGCAATGCTGACAAAAGTGGGTGGCGGGTGGTTGATGCAGGCTTACACACGGTAGCTGGAGTGAAATGTCAGAAGGAAGTAACTGATTCGCTCATGCCTTAGATGCGGCAGCAAGACCAGAGGCTTGGCTGCCTTGTGCCTTTTCAGTGATCCGTTTGGATTCCAGTTTGCATGCAAGAAGTCTTGGGTTCTTTGAGAATCACTGGAAAAATGCTAGGGTGCACAGGTCCACAGGCTTTTGTGTCTGAAACAGTCTTTGTTTTTGTCCAACATTCTTAGTTTGTTTGTTTTTTGAAATATATATGCTTATATAAATTGTAAAGGCCAGTGGTGGCGAACCTATGGCGTGCATGCTGCAGTGGGCAGGCAGAGCCTCCTCTGTTGGCATGCGAGCCCAGTTGCCCCAGCATCGCCCCAGCAGCTGAGCATCGGATAAGAGCGCACACAGGGGCCATGCGCATGCTCGAAAGGAGTAGTGGCGCCAGGCGATGACGTCACAAGCCACGACTCATTAGCCGCAACTCGTCCAAGCTTTCTCATGGCTGGTCAGTGCGCTGCCAAGGACCGGCTGTGAGTTTTAATACATTCATTTTTATTAATACAAGATTTTAGCTTTGTTTTCTTATGAGAGCCAGTGTGGTATAGTGGTTAAGAGCATGGGACCGGGACTCAAACAATCTGGGTTCGAGTCCCCGCTCAGCCATGGAGCCAACTGGGTGACTTTGGGCCAGTCACAGACTCTCAGCCCAACCTACCTCACAGGGTTGTTGTGGGGATAAGATGGAGGAGGAGAGATGATGCAAGCTGCCTTGAGCCCTTTGTAGGAAAAAGGCAGGATATAAATCAAAAAATAAATAAATAAATAAATTAAATGTATGAGTTGTTTTTTCTAAACTAAAACCTCAGTTTTCAGGTTTAATTCCAGTGCTGGCACTTTGTGATAAATAAGTGGGTTTTGGGTCACAGTTTGGGCACCCGGTCTCTAAAAAGTTCGCCGCCACTGGTATAGGCAGTGCTGAAAGTAGGATTGGGTCAGGAAGTCCCCAAAGGTGTCGCCTTCATCGCCAGCATCAGGGGTTGCTTTGTCATGGACTTTGGGAGCATGAGATGGTATCCCTGGAAACTCGCCCAGGGATACTTTTCTTCCAGGACTGGATCTTGTTTGGAAGAGGAGAGCAAATTCGCCACCTCCATTCACTTCAAAATCAACTCTTCCATTCCGAAGGAAAGTTGGCCCCTCAAGCTGTCTTTGCACCCCCAGCAATCATGCTAGTGAGCCCTGAGAAAGAGCTTCCAGGAAACTTAGCAGTGAAACAAATTGTTCCCATTTTCACAATCAGGCTAAATTTTGCCTTTTTGATCATTTGACTGCAGTCATTCTCACACCTTCCCTTCTGAACATTTCCTGAAATCTCACTGGTTACAAGCTAGCTTTTTTGATGGTTACAATATGCTTAAGTTTTATCGTGCATTTTAATTAAAGGGCTGAAATACTGCACTCTGTTTCATCCTTGGATTTTAATTAAAGGGTAGAGAAGATTCCTGTTTTGCTCCTTTCTGCAAAACACACAGATTATGATATTAGCAATTACCTAGGATTAGTCATCCATTTTTAATATGGTGGGGGGAAACATGTTGTTTTGACATTTTCTGTTTCAGAGATAATCAATAAATAATACACATGAGAAAAAATTGCTGTAAAACTTCAACAAAAGAGTCCTTCTCCCCTCCAGAAAACATGCAGCAATTTAGCTTTAGCCTGTTTGCAGGAGCCAGATCTGGTCACACATGTGTAGTTTAGCATGTTTTAAAATTTTACTGTGCTTTTTTTTTAAATTGGACGGGCTGGCATCACATTGGTTTATGCCAATTGGCATGCTTTGCAGAGCTGTGTGTGTGTGTGTGTGTGTGTGTGAGAGAGAGAGAGAGAGAGAGAGAGAGAGAGAGCGCTGTGCAGTCAATGCCTTGATGCTTTGTTGCAAGTAATCAAGTTATAAGGTGGCCAGATAGACCCTTCCTTCCTTCCTTCCTTCCTTCCTTCCTTCCTTCCTTCCTTCCTTCCTTCCTTCCTTCC
>JAIXND010000799.1:7952727-8015295 GCA_023646645.1 Varanus salvator macromaculatus | reverse complement strand
TCCTTCCTTCCTTCCTTCCTTCCTTCCTTCCTTCCTTCCTTCCTTCCCTGGCCAGTCTTTTAATCCCCACGAATCACTCACTTTCATCTGGAGGAACAGCATCATCAGCAGAACTTTGGACTGCTGCAAGAGGAGGTTTCTGGAGCATTCCTATTGCACCTTTGCTAGTCTTCAGCAGCAACTCAGAGTGATCCCTTATTGAATTATTTTCTGTGGCATTGCATTGCATCATTGAAACGTAATCTGAACGAGAGAGAGGGTAGGGTGGATTAAACCAAAGAGGTTTCTGAGGAGCTCCCGAAGAATGTCTCCGAGTTGGGAGAAGGGGCGTCCAAATGGCAGACGCAGATCAATATAAGCGAGTGCACAGTCATGCGTGTTGGGGCAAGAGATCCTTGCATGTCTCTGTTTGGAGTCAGATCCGCAATGTTATGTAGGAGTTGGTGCTGAGGATTGATGATCGAGCCGTGCGGTTCTATTAGTGAGAGGCAATGCACTGGGGAGGACTTTAGAGAATCCCTCAAGCAGCCGGTGCTCGGGCACCCATTGTCCCCAGCGGGAAAGAGAGACTGCACAGGTTTATAGAGGGTGGCATAATTGGAGGATCTGGGGGATCAGAGTGGCTTCGGGCGCCTGCGCTGCATTCCGGCTAAAGGAAAGGCCTGCGAGTATTGGATGCGGTGCAGTACGTTCAGGCACATAAATAAATAAAGCCGTGGTGATGATGATGATGACGACGACGACGATGGGAATGCTTTGCTTTGCTGCCGATGTTTGGAAGAATAGGAATAGGACTGAGGAGGAGGAGGACGAAGATGGAGGAGGAGGAGGAGAGAGGAGGAAGAGGAGAAGGATGGAGACGGAGGAGGAGGAGGAAGACTAGGATGGAGACAGAGGAGGAGGAGGAGGAGGACGAAGATGGAGGAGGAGGAGGAGGAGGAGGAGGAGGACTACGATGGAGACAGAGGAGGAGGAGGAATAGGTATAGGACTGAGACAGAGGAGGAAGAGGAGGACGGAGGAGGAGGAGGAAGAGGAGGAGGAGGAGGCGAAGGAGAAGATCAGTGATGGTGGTGATGCTGTAAGAATGACTTTTGGTTGAGGCACAGATCCTGTTCACAGTGTGTGTTTTGCTAGTCTCATTCCAGTCTTTTGGCACGGAGATCTTCCTAGCTGATGTGCAAATGAACCGGATGGATACTTCCTGGCAACTCTAGGGAAGTGGCAGTCTGAACTCAGTCCCTAACATTGCAAATGGGATGAAGCTGGGAAGGGAAGCATAGCAAAGGGAATGTATTTTTAGTTATTTAAAGTTTTTCTGTGCAGTCTCATGACTAAAAGTCTCTGGATGGCTTACAAAGAACAAAAAATGAACGAACAAAGAAGCCATAAGCACAACAACACACAACACACTGCATCCAATACATAATGATAAAAGCAAGGATAAAACCATTTAATTGCTAAAATGTCAGGAAAATAAAAAGATCTCCACCTGACACTGAAAAGAACAGAGCGACGGCACCAGGCCAGCCTCCCTGGGGAGCGTGTTCCGCAGTCGGGGCACCACTGCTGAAACAAGGCAAGGTGCGCTGGATCAGACCCAAGGTCCATCCAGTCCAGCATTCTGTTCACATGTGGCCCACCAGCTGCCCCTGGGATCCCTCCAGCGGGGTGGGTGCAAGAGCCCCTTCCCACCCAAGCTCCCCAGCAACCGGTGCACCCAGGCAAACCTCCTCCGGCCCTGGAGGTGCTAAACAGGCCGCATCCCCTCCCACAGAGCCTGCTGGCATCATGGATATCTAGATGCTCCCAACAGGGCTCACCTTAGCAGTGGCCAAGCACTCTGCTCCACCAACACGCCTTTGGGCTCTGCAGTGGAAGGAGGAAGGTGTTCACCTGCTCTTCTTTTAGCGTATCACCATCTTAAGAGGAACACATTTGTGTGAACACACAAACTGGTGATCCAAATAATTCAGCAGTAATCCTCGTCTCCGTCTCCTTTGTTAGATGATAATACATCTCATGGCTCTTTGATGGTGGGCACGTCAGCTTATATCAGAGAGAGGGGAACAGAAAGGTCTCTTGCACTTTCCTCAGAACCTGAATCAAAAGTAGTCTCTATTTCCTCGGCACCGCATCTTGCAGACCCGCCCGTAGACATCCAGTAATTAGTACATGCACTTCCTCATTAAAATATCATTAGCAAAGGCTTTGTTCTTTCAAGATATTGCAAACGAGGGCTTATTGCATTGTGTTGATATCGTTATAGTTTACCAGCAGCCAGATGATATACGGATTTAATGATAGGGCAGGAGCATCTATGCATCTCCAGTCTCCGGTGATGGAAGTGGACTGTATTAAACATAGAAACATAGAAACAGAGCGAGTCAGAAGGGGCCTCCTGGGCCATCTAGTCTGACCTCCGGCACCAGCCGGCTCCGCTCATGACATGCCCACCATGTGCATGTCCAGCCTATCTTTGAACACCCTCATCGATGGGGCCTCAACGACCTCCCGTGGAAGCCCATTCCACGCCCTCGGGGTCCTAACTGTCAGGAAGTGCTTCCTGGCATCCAAATTGAACCTTGGCTCCCTGAGCTTTGCTCCATTGGAGCGCGTCCTACTTTCCTCTGCAGGGGAGAACAGGCCTCTCCCCATCTCCATGTGACACCCCCTCACATACCTGTATGTTGCCAACATATCCCCTCTGAGTCTCCTCTTCTCCAGGCTGAAGAGACGCAGTTCCCTCAGTCTCGCCTCATACCCCATCCCCTGCAAACCAGCCACCATCCTTGTGGCCCTACGCTGCACTGACTCCAACCTGGCTATATCCTTTCTGTAATGAGGGGCCCAAAACTGAACACAATACTCCAGTTGCGGGCGCACCAGAGTCATGTAGAGTGGTAGTAATACCTCTCTTGATCTAGAAGCCACACTTCTGGCTATGCAACCAAGGGTGGCATTCGCCCTCTTGACCACCGCATCACACTGCTGACTCATGTTTAGCCTGCGGTCAACCAGTACCCCGAGGTCCCTTTCACAAGTGCTGCTCTCCAGCCGCTGATGGGGTTCTGTTGAAGGAAGCATCTGCGGACACATGTCAGTGTGAGGAGGTCCATAAAGGTTGGAGAGTTGAGATGGACACATAGGAGACTCCTTCTGTTAAGTCAGTCTATTAACTGTTGCAAACAGGCCAGTGGGGTCCAGCTACTGGGTGGCATAATAAAGAGGGTGGGAGTGACAGTAATTGCTTCTTCCAGCAGGGGTCTTCCTAGAGGAAACCCTGGAGGCATCAGGGTTTGAACCTGAGGCCTCCCACTTGTATGTGTGGTAGACTGAGCAACGCTGAGCTATGGCCCTTCATAGAATCATAAAGCAGTGGTGTTGGATGCCAGAGGGCCATCGGGTCCAACCCCTGATCAGTGCAGGGCTCCAGGTTGAACCAACCCTCTCCGAGGGCTGCCCAGTTGCATCTCGAATACCTCCAGTGTGGGAGAGCCCACCACCTCCCCAGCTCTTTGGTTCCATAGTCTTACAGTCAGGAAATTTAACAGTCAGGAAATTTTTCCTGATAGCCCGCTGAATCCGGCTTCCTATAACTTGAGCCCATGATTCTGTATCTTGCACTCTGGAATCATTAAGAAGATACCCTGGCCTTCCTCTTTGTGACAGCCTTTCAAGTACTCACAGAGTGTGATCATATCCCCCCTCAGTCTTCCCTTCTCAAGCCCAGTTCTCTCATGCCCAGTTCTCTCAATCCCTGCTCACCGGGTTTGGTTTCCAGACCCTGGTCATCTTCATTCCCTTCCTCTGGACCTTTTCCTGTTTTTCTGCATTGTTCTGAAACTCTGGCGCCCAGAACTGGACACAGTGCCCCAAATGAGCCCTAACCAGTGCTGAGTAAAGGGGAGCTAGTCCTTCATGGGATTTGGAAGTGATCTTCCTATAGATGTGGCTTAAAATACCATCTGCCCTTTTTGTGGCCACATCACATCGTTGGCTCATATTCAGCTTGTGAGCTCAGCAATTCCAAGATCCTTCTCACTTGCAGTGTTGTTGAGCCAAGAATTCCCATCTTGTAAATGTGCCTTTGGGTTCTTTTTCAGTTTTCTCCTGAAAGGACCTCTCTGCGTTTGAGTCCCACTTTGCCCATGAACTAATTTAATGGTTTTTAGGCACCGTGTGTTGAATTTAATTCTGAGGTCACCTCACTGGATGGTGTCAAACATTGCCCTGTGCATGCCAAGCAAAATTTAATTCCAAAGCACAATTTCGTTCTGCTCCCCCATATTATAAATAACCCCACTGGTCCACTGGGGGGGGGGGGATTCAAAAGCAACAGAAGTGTGGGGATTACACTGTTTTGTAAGCCGCCCGAGGCTTTTTGTGAATGGGGTGGCATAGAAATGTTTTGAATGAATGAATGAATAAATCACAGACTTTTATTCATCCAGTGTCTTTACAAAGTTTTGCTCCTTGCATGTCATTCCTTAGTTTCAGTTTAATGTGAGCAAAGTCTTAACATAATCTGAACATCAGACCATGTGCAATGCATCATAATTGTTGAAATTCCTCCAGTTTATTTGTGGTTTTGGCAATGTTGGCAATAATCGTATCTTGTTCTCATCCCCTCCTCCTCCCCCGAAAAAATGGGTTTGGATCATTGCATCGAGATTTGCTCAGCGCATTGTTAAACGATTCACACGTGTGTCGTGTGCTCCAAAGCACTGTGAAAACACTAAGCGTAAAGAATCCATAGAAGGAGACAGAAATACATTCTGATTGCCACCTTGAGGCATTGTTTTAGCAGTACATATGTACTGGTAATATGCAGTGAAGGGAAAGTTACAAATTAATTTGAAAGAACTGCAAGCTGCATATGTGCAAAATGTGGAAAACCCTCCCCCCTCAACTAGGGCAACTGAGAATTAATAACATACTGGTATTTCCTTGGAAACAAAGCTAGTTAATTTTGAGCTCTGAAGTTTAGATGAGAAAAATTTTGGAAGCATTCCTAATTTGATCAGCTAAAATTTTCACTCGGTTTTCCTGCCGACAGGTCAAATTCCATTTCAGACTGTTTCCATGATAACCAAAATGTGTAGATTGGTGCTTACCACCTAAGGCATATTTTATTCTAGTATTTAGAAATGTATTATTGTTGTGAGCATGGAACAAAATATTTTCCCCTGTTGCAGAATAAGGATCCTTTTCCAGGGTGAGTGTCTCATTCTTCCATCATTACCCCAATGGGGTCCCCATGTAGCACCTGCAAACAACCTCCATCACCCCGCAATTAAGCTTGAAGTTTCCTCCCTTTGGAGCGAACAGGGGTTTTGGCAAAAAAAAAAAAAAGCCCAAATTGCTAAATAGCAATGTTAAAATGTGATCCTCTTGGTGTGTGGGGAGAGCTGTCCAGTGAAGGGATTTAATGTATGGGCGAGAAAGAAAGAAGAAACAAGGAGTCAAAATCATTTGAAGCCCTTTAATCGAAAAAGGAGTGTTTGTTTTCAAATCATGGCTTTTTCTTCGTCACCCTTATAATCCTAAAATGGTGCGTATATGCCCAGGAGTGACCGAATACACGGTACGCTTCTGCCATCTTCTATGAAGCACGCACTGTAAAATAGACACAAAAGATGCATGATACTCTCCAGGTCCCCCAACAGCTATAATATCCATCTTTGGCAGTTCACTTGACATTTAGTCGCCGTACTTCCCAATCCTTTTTCTTGCCTTTCTCCTTTTTGCCTCTTTCTAACAGCCAGGCCCCGACTCTCTGGGGCTCACCGACCGGGTGAGCAGATAACAAACCTGTCAAGAAAGGTTTAGCTGGGGAATAAATCGCGAATTCACCAGGAAATGATGTGTACAATGGGAAAATGCGAGGGATGACAAGAGCTTTCCCTTTGGAGATAGTGGCCAGGAGATGCTTAAAATGTTACAGTGCATGCTAAATGGAGTCCAGGATGGTTCCTCTGATTGTATCTTGGAAGGTTTGGGGGGCAGGGGGGAGGCTTTTGCACCTCTTCTTTCATCCCGGCTCTTGGGAAAAATCGGGAGAGAAAGAAAGCATTGACCTGCAAGCAAAAATGACATTCTTTAGAAGGCTGAGAGAACATTTGAATTTAAATAGCTTTTTATAGCCAATCTTAAAAATAGGGACCGTTTTGGGGAAACATGCATCAGCTGATACATATCTGTAGAGTGGTGTGGTTGTTGATGTTTTCTAGAGGGAGACGACTATATATATATATATATATATATATATATATATAAGTACAAAAGTCTTTGCCCAGCAAATTTATTTGAGAGAGCCTATTTAGTGGTCCTTCTGAGGTTCTGGATGGCCCTGCTGAAGGCCACTCTTGGACTCCTCTCCGTTGTCTTTCTGCCAGCAGGGCAAAGACATTTTTGATCAGGTAGGAATGTGGGCATTTTTTAAATTTATATTTTATTGTTGTTGTTGTTCAGTCCCAAAGTCGTGTCCAACTCCTCATGACCCCATGGATGACATTCCTCCAGGCTCTCCTGTCCTTCACCATCTCTCAGAGGCCATTCAACCCCACACCCACCACCCCAGTGACCCCATCCAGCCCCCTCATCCTCTGCCATCCCCTTCTCCTTTTGCCATCTATTGTCGCCAGCATCAGGCTCTTCTCCAGGGAGTCCTTCCTCCTCATTAGGTGGCCAAAGCATTTGAGCTTCAGCTTTAGTACCTGACTTTCTAAACAGCGGTCTGGGTTGATTTCCTTTAGGATTACTGAGTGCTATTTTTTGCTGGAAAGGCATGATTATACACTAAATAAATAAAGCATGTGTGTATATGTGTGCCCCTTCCCAGATTAATGTGGAAATGACCCAGAAAAACCTACATTCCTGAACTCTTACCCATACCTTAGATTTGGCGACATACAGGTATGTGAGGGGCTGTCACATGGAGATGGGGAGAGGCCTGTTCTCCCCTGCAGAGGAAGGCAGGACGCGCTCCAATGGAGCAAAGATCAGGGAGCCAAGGTTCAATTTGGATGCCAGGAAGCACTTCCTGACACTCTGGACCCTGAGGGTGTGGAATGGGCTTCCTCGGGAGGTCGTTGAGGCCCCATCGGTGAGGGTGTTCAAAGACAGGCTTGACATGCACATGGTGGGCATGTCATGAGCGGAGCCGGCTGGTGCCGGAGGCCAGACTAGGTGGCCCGGGAGGCCCCTTCTGACTCGCTCAGTTTCTATGTTTCTATTTCAGTGTGGGTTATCTCCTTTTATCACATTCAATTTGCTTTGATAGGTTGTGCCTATGAGTTGGTGTGTGAGTATGTGTATGTATAGGGGGTAAAAGATGGGATCCCCAAAGTCATCAAGCTATTACACTAGGATAGTTTTTGCTGCCATCAGGGGTACCGTATTTTTCGCTCTATGAGATGCGCCTGACCATAAGACGCACCCAGTTTTTAGAGGAGGAAGACAAGAAAAAAATATATTCTGAATCCAATGGGCACATAATCACAGGCACATTCCCCATCACTTCCCCATGGGCTGCACCTCTGACAGACTTACTGCGCACACATATTTGCTCTATAAGACACACAGACATTTCCCCTTACTTTGGGGGGGGGGGGGAGTGAGTCTTATAGAGCAAAAAATACGGTAACTCTTTGCTGTTTAAGTTAAGGATATGCTAGAGAAAACGTATCTGTCCTGTATGTGTTTGAAAGGAACCTTATCAGTATGGGAGCCTGTGTTCATATGTATACATTTACATGTATTAACATGAAAGACAAGATGGAATATTTATATTTATTAATTTAGTCACCTCTATCTCAAAGTTGGTAGTGAAACCTCAAAGGGATAAAATAGTGATGGTGATGTTGTTTGACCAAAGAACAAGCCCTAGAAGATAGCAAGTCCGTTGCTTTGCTTTGCTTTGCTTCGCTTTGCTACGCTTCGCTTCTCTTCTCTTTGTTCTGAAACTGGCCAATTAAAGGAAGACCAGCTACTTTCAAAGAGCATTCCATGCCATTAAGAAGCCAGGAAAAGAAGAGCGATTTTTTGGGATGCTCTTTCGGGATTTTTCGAGATAGCAGTGAAGATGCCAGGCATATGGGAGGAATTCTACAAGTTTGGTGTCTCCACTACAATGCTTGCCTTTCTTTTCAATGTCCATTTACCTTACAGTGGACACTTAGCCAGCACCAAAGAGTGTTGGGGCAGGGGAACGATTTGCACGAAATCTGAATATGCTAATGCTGAATATACCTAGACATGCCTTCAGAAAATACCCCAAGAGAACTTGTGTGGTGTAGTGGTTAAGCTTGTGGGACTGGGACTCAGGAGAGCCAGGTTCGATTCCCCACCTGGCCATGGGGCTCACTGGGTGACTTCGGGCCAGTCATGGACTCTCAGCCCAGCCTACCTCTCAGGGTTGTTGTGGAGAGGATACGATGGAGAGGAGGGGAGAATTATGCAAGCTACTCTGAGTTTCATGAAAGGAACCAAGTGGGATGAGTAATTAAATAAATAAAATGCATCTCAGCTTAGTGAGGAAAACAATACCCTGGTGATATGTCTAAAATCATAGAATTGTAGAATAGTAGAGTTGGAAGGAGCCAGAGGGCTATCAGGTCCAACCCCTGGTCAGTGCAGGGCTCCCCGTTCAACCATCCCTCTCAGATGGCTGTCCAGCTACATCTTGAATGCCTCCAGGGTGGGAGAGCCCACTGCCTCCCTAGGGCTTGGGTTCCATATTTCTCTAACAGTCAGGAAGTTCTTCCTGATGTCCAGTTGGAACCTGTCTTCCTATAACTCGAGCTCATCATTCCGTGTCCTGCACTCTGGGATTATCCAGAAGAGATCCTGGCCCTCCTCTTTGTGTCAGCCTTTTACACACTTGCAGAGCGGTATCCTATCCCTCTTCAGGCTGAACATGCCCCGTTCCTCCAATCTCTCCTTATAGAGCTTTGTTTCCAGTCCCTGGATCCCCTTTGAATCCATTCCAGCATGTCTGCATCTTTCTTCAGCTCTGGTGCCCAGAACTGGACACAGGACCCCAGGTGAGGCCTGACCAGTGCTGAGTGAAGGAGAACCCGTACTTTGCAAGATTTGGGAGGCTGGCCAGGGGCTGAGTGTGAATGACCACTTCAAGCCCCTTCCCCTTATTCTTCCTTCCTATTTTAAAAACCTTTAAACTGGTTTTGGACGGGAGAGTCCTTCCAAGAAGTCTGTGCTATGTAACTTAGAGCCACAATCACAAGAATGTCCTTCAGCCCTGGAAGAATCCCCATTAAAGCAACCCACACTGGCAGCCTGAGGGGTGGGGAGTCAACCCGCAGAGACAAAACTAGGGCCGTGCATCAGAAGGGCCCACCCCCCAAAAGCTCCCTTCTTGCAGCGTGTGGGCCACCTTCTTGCAGCACAAGTCCAAAGTAACCTTTGGATGAATGAGGAGAGAGAGGAAAGTTTTTCTTGGAGGCAACAACATCTGTTTGTAAGGCTAAACCACCAAGCACGCCTGGAAGTTTAGAATATTTGTTGAATACAGAAATATTTATTTCAAAGGCTCGCACATGTTCATCTATTTTCCCTGTGAGTTCCCCTTCTGTTGTTTTCCTCAGTTTCTGTTCCACACATTTTGCCGGGTATGAGCAAATGCAAGTTGCCGTCTGGCAGGCTGGATAAAATATTGTGCTCACTTCTTTAGCAGCTCCGAAACAAAAGCTCTGTTCTGATTCCTTGTATCTGCTTTCTCTTTCTCTGCTCGTTTCTGGCAGCTACAGCCATGCTGCACTGCATTTTAAAGGCATGCCTAGGGTGTGTCAGGGGCTGCAGGTGGCGCAGTGGGTTAAGCCGCTGTGCTGCGGGGCTGGTTGATCGAAGGGTCGCCGGTTCGAATCTGCACACGGGGTGAGCTCCCGTGCTCCGTCCCAGCTCCTGCCGACCTTGCAGTTCGAAAGCATGCAAATGCGAGTAGATGAAAAGGTGCCACTTCGGTGGGTAGGTAACAGCATTCCTGCACCTCGGTGTTTGGTCATGCTGGCCCCATGACCATGGAGACTGTCTGCGGACAAGCGCTGGCTCCCTCGGCCAGGAAACGGAGGTGAGCACCGCCCCCGAGAGTCAGGCGTGGCTGGACTTAATGTCAAGGGGAAACCTTTACCTTTACGGGTGTGTTAAACATTTCTTTTAAAATAGTTTAGCTGCCTCTTTGCCCCATAACTAATCCCAGGGAGTAAAATACTCTACCCACTAGGCAGTAATGCCCTATCCACTGGCATTACATAGTTTGCACGCTGAGTCTCTTGTCTTGAATGTATGAACATCACACTCAATGGTTCAGTGAACATTTCACGAACTGGTGAAGTCTCTTTGTCCCAAGAATTCTTGGAGTGGCTGGTAAGATTTGGAACTGTATGGATTTCCTCTCCTTTTCACGTCACACACCTGAACCATTTTCCGATTTGATGCTTGCAGGTGGATATTCAGAAATATTAGAAGCAGGGCTGGCGTTCCCAGCATGTTAGGCAGGAAGATCTGATGTTGTTTCCTCACTGGGTTTAAGGGAGCACCAAGAGCTAATGCCTTACAAAAATAGAAAGAAAGTGATGGAGTTTTCACTCAGGGACCAAAAGTCAGGGAAATTGGGAACTATGCTTCACAAGCCTTATCAGCCCCAAGGATGCAGAAGGGACAAGTAAAATCATTGTTCTCCAAAAGCAAACACGCTAGGTGGACAGGATGGAAAATGTGAAATTGTTATGCGCTTGAGACCAGTCTTATTACCTTACCGGAGTCCATGGTAACTCTGGGATTGTGTCTCTGATCACAAAGAGATTTTGGGCTCTGTAACTCTTGAGCTGGTGACCTTTTGCTTTACTAAGCCAAGTGAGGGCCAAGCTGGTGATCGTGAGCTGATCGTGGATCTCCACAGGAGATCTCTAGATAGAGCAAAGTTCTCTTGGACAGGGGATTTTCTGGACCCTCTTCTTTAGCTCTGGTGTAACATGAGTCTTCAGGGTTGTCCTCCTCCAAGAAGAGAAGTTGAAGCTGAGAAGTCCTTGCTTTTTAGAGCAGCTGTCCCCAACCAGGTACCTTCTAGAGGTGATGTCTCACAGCTGCCACCATTCCAAGTCAGAGTGACCACTGGCATCTGGTGCTGCTCCTATTTTGGAGTCCCTTGGTGGACTGCATGTGCTCCATCCTCAGAAGAAGCTCTAGGACAGCTGTCCTCAGCCAGGTGCTCACCAGGCGCTTGGGACCACAACTCCAAGCACTGGCCACTGAACAGGCGCTGCTGAGTCTGGATTCCCACACAAGATAAGGTTCAAAGGTGCTTCGGCAGCAGAGGACTCTACCTGGAGGCTTAGGAACGGTAACAGCTCAACGCCATCCCTGGGGGAGTGTCGTGGCCTGGTTTGGGAGATGCCGGATCTGATGGAGGGACTCTGTTTCAGTTCAGAGCTCTTGAGTAGAGCCTTCAGTCTCCAAGGTCAATAGTAGTTGAATCTTCTCAGGCTGACAAGGTGGTGGAAGTTTGGCCTCCTTGTGTGTTGGTATATATGGGATTAGGCCATCCTTCAGATGACCTGGTCCTGCTTCAAAACTCCCATCACTGAGTCTTCAAGGCCATCTTCTCCAGAATCCAAGTCATTCTCTCCCTGGGAAACCTGCCACGGGTGGTGGTTGAGTTCACTCGCTCTGCTGGGGCTTTGGCAGAATCATGCTTGTTCAGGATCAGCACCAGGGGTCCATCTCGGGGTTTATGGCTTCATCCTGCAAATGAAGAGCTGCTTTGCTCAGTGCAACAACCCTGTACGATCCCACAGGACATTGCCGGGGAACCCACCTGCCATGCAACAGGACAATCCACACCAGGACCTTGCATGTGACAGCCAACCAGACCCAAAGCGATCCATTATCAGGCAGAGAAACCCACGCATGCAGCAGGAGCTGGCTTCGTCGTCTCCACCGAAGCTTAATACTAATGTGTTTTGCTTTCCATGCACTAATTAAATCAATTTACCCTGTTTCCATATAATTTTAAATTTATCATTCATTTTCTTGTTAGCTTTTGCTGTTAATGCCTGATAATAAACAGCCAAGCACTCAACACCCTCATATACATGCATAAAGACACCAATAATTTTGTCTGGGTATATAATATGCATATAATTCTTTCTTTCTTTCTAACATACATTACATCCTTGCATATAACTCTCCCTCTCCCTCTCTCAGAAGCAAGCAAACCAACTCCCCCACCCCGCTTGTCAACTCTTCACCCCCAGCGTGCTCGTGGTTTGAGAGTTGTGCACAGTGTCACTCGTAAAGAAATATGTGCCTTTTGAAATGACAACCAGGAGCTGTTCTGTTCTCCGCATCACATTACACTGCAGGACTTGTCATGACCACGTTGCTGCAGTGGTGAGTGACCCCTAACAGGCGCCGTGGTCACAGAACTGCAGCTTGCGCGCACATGGCCAATCACGGGGTACGGCCCAAGCATGAGTTCAGGAGAGGAAAGCCAGTGGGACTGCAGTGAGCACAAAGCCCTCCAAAGCTCAGCTCTCTTCTCATTAGCCGTTCCTCCTCCTCTTCTTTCAAATGGGAAAAGTGTGAGTGAGACAGAGTGAGAAACCCCCTTCCTGCGATTGTTTCCCCCCTGCAAAGTTCCCAGTTGCCTCCACTGGCTTAAGTGGGAAAATGTGCATTTCAAAAGGAATGTTGAAAAAAGGCACGTGCATAACATGTGTGCAAATGCAACCTTTTTAGATGTGGATCAATGAAATAGAAGCATAGAAACAGAGCGAGTCAGAAGGGGCTCCTGGGCCATCTAGTCTGACCCCCGGCTCCAGCCGGCTCCGCTCATGACATGCCCACCATGTGCATGTCCAGCCTATCTTTGAATACCCACACTGATGGGGCCTCAACCACCTCCCAGGGAAGCCCATTCCATGCCCTCGGGGTCCTAACCGTCAGGAATACATGCCTCCTGGCATCCTGTCCCATGCTCCCATCAGTGGCACATCCACCCATTGCTTGACATGGCTCAGGAACTCCAATGAGCACCTGGGTGGAGCAGGATCCATGGGTCAAATGATTCTTTACATATATTCAAGCAGGATTCATGTTCTCCACTACTGAGATATCTCAAAATCCAAGAGCTGGCCAACTCCTTTCTTGGGAGAGCTCCATCTTATGGCTTGAAGATGTGACCAGAAACAAGATGTCAACAACCATCATGGGACCATGTTCCAGTTCCTTATTTCCAGGTACAGAATCCTGGATTTTGTTGCCTGCAGCTAAACATTTTGGGGCAGTAAATTACATAAATCCGGACACATGTTTTTCACCACATTAAACCAATCCGGCAGGTTTTCAGCAAGTCTTCTCTTAAAGGGTGTAGAAATCCATACCAATTTAACTTACCTCTCATTGTGCAGAAATCTCACCCCCAATTTCTGAAAAGTGTTCTTTTTGTGTGAATGAGACTTCTTTTAGCTGGCCCCATTCCCAGCATGCTTTAGGATTTCCTTCCAATTTCTCCTGCTGATGTTTTTCAGCCTCATTTATCATGGTGAGATGGCCAAAAGCGCTTGGTGTGCTTGCAAACTCAGTCTCTCTCTCTGGTTCTTTTCCCTGTTTGATCGTTCACTTGGTCTACAACCTCCTCAAATACCCAAATATGCTGTTCTTAAAAACACACACGGGGGGAGTTACCTTGAGACCTCTTCCAAGGCATTAATGAAGCACAAGAAAAGGCTGAGTGCCAGTAACATGACCACCACCCTCACCATTTTATTTATTTATTTATTTAAAACTTTTATATGCCATCCCTTATGCATGGCATCTCAGGACGGCTTACAATCCTTAAAACAAAACACAATAAAACAACCATATCAATATAATAAATAACAAATAACCAGGGAATATAAGTTAAATAAGTTAAATAAAAAGCGACTGTTAAACATTAAAATATTAGTTTTTGAAATAACAATTAAATGACGTTTTTGACCTGGCGCCAAAAAGCGTATAAACTCGGCGAAAGGCAAACCTCTCCGGGGAGAAAGGAAAGCATTGGCTGGGAATCAAACCCATGTCAACTGCTTGGAAGGCAGCTATGCTCACCACTTGGAAGGCAGCTATGCTCACCACCACCAATGCCCTTTGTTATAATTATAAATTCATTTGCAATTATAAATGAAAATAAAGGCAGGACACTCACACACCCCTTCCACTGTCTCGTAACTCAAGACAGTCCACATTCTACTCCTAAGAATTTCACTGAAATGTTCTCCCCCTTTAAAAAAAATCCAAAGGCCATTTCCCCCTATCAAAATCAGTGGAAAACATCTTTCAATACGGCCATGGAATTTTCAGCACCACGCTACGATTCCCCCCAAATCGACACCATCAAGTCTCACTTCCCCTGTCGCTTGTAATTACACGGACAAGCACCAAGAGGCATGTTCATGGGAAATCTGCATCGACATGGACTGTCACCCGTCATGCTGACCTACCCCTTCCCTTGTTGCACCTTGAAATTCATGCAGAGGAACGTCTCGCAAAAACCAACGGGAGGAGTGCCAAGTGGTGGAGTGAAATTCACATCTGTCATCAGCATCGATGTGAACATGACACTTGCTTAACAGGTTTCTTTGAAGAGTAGTGATGAAGTTCAGAGGTGGGAGTATGGATTAAGAGCTGGTAGGCTGCTTGCAGACAACTTTCCTGTCAGTTTCGTTTGTGAAATTAGAGTTTAACTGGGTGCGATACCAGCTTCGCTCTCTCGCTCTCTCTCTCTCTCCAAGTAGTGGTGTTTGTGTTTTTCTTTTGTTTCCATCAGGGCAGAAGAAAAGAGACAGAGCCACCAATTTGAGACTTTAAACTGCTCAGAAAAATTCTGCAAAATGGTGGTCTAAAAACTTCGCAGAAAGCACAGCTGAACTTGGTAGAAATGCATTTTTCTTAAATTCCAGATGCCACTAACTTATGCTATCTATGCAGAGATGCTTTTGCCATGTTAGGTGTGGGTTCAAGAAACCCCAAACTAGTTTGCTGATCCATGTGAGACATGGCCCATGGCACATGGATGCTGGGACCCTTGGTTCTTCTTTTTGATGTTCAAGTAATATACAAATCAGAGAGTTTCTTTTATTGGCTTAAGGTGGTGCACTGGCTGTGGGAGTTCCTGGAAAAATATAACCTGGGCATTTGTGGTTGTGATGTGACATCAAGTCATCTCTGATGTAGGGCAGCCCTATGAATGAGAGCCTTCCAATGGATGAGAGTTGTTTCCTTGACAACCCTGCTCAGCTCTTGCCAACTCAAGCTGCATCTTCCTTTATAGAACTGATCCATCCCATATTTGGACCTACTCTTCTGCCTTCAACTGTCCCCAGCAGGATGGTTTTCTCCAGAGTCAGGTCTTCTCATGATGTGCCCAAAGTAGGACAGCCTCAGTTTGGTCATTTTTGCTTCTAGGAATCCAGCTCACCTCCAGCACCAATTTTTGAACGCATCCATTTTCTTTTTTTGGATTTTTACCATTTTTAACCCATGGAAAGTGCTGGAATATTCTAGGACCCAGTGTTGGTCTTTCTGTCAGTTCGTCTTTCTGTCAGTATTTGCAAAGCTCTCCTCAGAATCCATGTTTGGAATGCATCCACTTCATTTTCATCAGATTCCTTCACTATCCAGATTTCACATCCATTAAAACTGATCAGAAACATCCCTTCATTCATGGGCAAATGGGGCGGCATAGAAGCTTGCTGAATAAATAAATAAATAAATAAATAAATAAATTCATTGATTCATTTTCTGTAGCACCCAAAAGCCCTCTCGGCAGTTCTCAGCGGCCCATTAAAAATACCCATCCATCTTCTGCTGAATGGACTCTATCCAGCCAACTCTCATTCTGGAGCAATTATAGCCTCTTCCAAAAATACCCAGGACTGACAGAATGACAGACAAGTGGGTCTTGGGATACGCCAGAACTTTTCAAGAAAGTAAATTGATAGATAACACTGGAGCAAAAATAATACCTTGTAGGAGAATTACCAGGGAGATCAGTCTCTAGTCCCTGAAACATCATCTTGGATATACACCTGCCCACACACTAAGATTATCTGCTGAGATCCTTCTTCTGGAACCCTCCTTGAAAGAGGCTGGAAAAGTAGCTACTGGGGAAGTGGCGTTTTAGTGGTAACACCTCGATTGTGGAATCTGCTCCCCAGAGAGGAATGCCTGGTGCCAGGTTAAAGGATTTCGTTTACCCAGTATTTTAATACTTAAAATGATTTCATTATATATTTTCAATATTGTACATTGCATTCTATATCCTGTTGCAGATTTTATTGTTGTTTTCTTGTCTATGTAGACCATCTGAGATCCTATGAGGATTAAGGATGATATTTAAATATTTTAATTAATTAATTAAGTCAATCACATGGTTCATAGAAACAGAGCGAGTCAGAAGGGGTCTCCTGAGCCATCTAGTCTGACCTCTGGCACCAGCCGGCTCCGCTCACGACATGCCCACCATGTGCATGTCCAGCCTGTCTTTGAACACCCTCACTAATGGGGCCTCAACGACCTCTTGTGGAAGCCCATTCCACGCCCTCGGGGTCCTGACTGTCAGGAAGTGCTTCCTGGCATCCAAATTGAACCTTGGTTCCCTGAGCTTTGCTCTGTTGGAGCACGTCCTGCCCTCCTCTGCAAGGGAGAACAGGTCTCTACCCACCTCCGTGTGACATCCCCTCACATACCTGCATGTTGCCAACAGATCCCCTCGGAGTCTCCTCTTCTCCAGGCTGAAGAGACCCGGTTCCCTCAGTCTCACCTCATCCCCCATCCCTTGCAAACCAGCCACCATCCTTGTGGCCCTACGCTGCACTGACTCCAACCTGGGTAGATCCTTCCTGTAATGAGGGGCCCAAAACTGAGCACAATACTCCAGTTGCAGGCGCACCAGAGTTATATAGAGAGGTAGTAATACCTCTCTTGATCTAGAAGCCACACTTCTGGCTATGCAACCAAGGGTGGCGTTCGCCCTCTTGACCACCGCATCACACGGCTGACTCACGTTCAGCCTGCGGTCAACCAGCACCCCGAGGTCCCTTTCATAAGTGCTGCTCTCCAGCCACTTGTCCCCTAAGCTGTACTTATGACAGCTATTCCTATGCCCCAAGTGCAAGACCTTGCACTATCCACATTGAACGCCATCCTGTTGTCTCCTGTCCACTTCCATAGTCTGTCCAGATCCTTCTGGATCTGGAGTACCTGCTCCTCAGTTGTGGCCACTGCTCCAGTTTTAGTGTCGTCTGCGAATTTGATCAGCAGACTGTTCACCCCTTCTTCCATGTCGTTAATGAACAGATTAAACAGGATCGGCCCCAGGACAGAGCCCTGGGGGACCCCGCTTGTCACTGGCTGCCATCCCGACGATTCATAGCACAAGACTAAGAGGAACAAGGCCACACTTCCGTATACCCGGAAAACAACATTTCCCCCTCTTTTTTATTCACAACCTCCAGTTTTCAAGGACAACTTTCCAAAAGGAATGTTAGCTCAGCTGTAATTATATCTGTACGTCCATATCTTCAAGAAAAGCTAGCAACAGGCTAACTAATGGGTTAGAACGAGTTTTCACAATGTTTTCACTCAAAACTTTGAAAGACTGCCAAAATGGTTACTCTTGGAGGAAATGATGGCTTTTAAAATTATACAAAATACTTATTTGCACAGCAGGATAGAGTGACTTTAAGAAGTACTTTAAAAATCATTTTAAAAATACTTATTTACCCAAATAAATTTCCCTTGCTCAGCTTGGGTTGCAAAGTGCTTTTCGTCCATCAATTTGTTTCCCCCCGTAATTTTGTTTTTGTTTTTTTTAAATATCAGTGTAATTTATTTTATTTTGTTTTGTTTTATTTTTGATATTATAGTTCAAAAAGGACTTTCTAGGCAGCTTGCAGTAAAACCAATGGTAACAATGCTAAAAACAGGTATTTTTTATTTATTTTATTTATTTAAATATTTATATGCCGCCCCTTGCAGCAGCCTCGGGGCGGCTCACAGTCACTAAAAACATATACAAACATATAGGTATAAACATAAACCAATTATAAATAAAATCACAGCAACAGAAACATTAAACATTGAAATTATACGATGTAAGCAAGACAACAGAATATCACACCAAATAACTGATCTCAAATCATTAACATACTCGGAGAAGAGAAATATCATTGCCTGGCACTAAAACAAGGACAACATAGGTGCCTGGCAAATTTCTGTGGGGAGATTGTTCCATAGTTGAGGGGCAGCCACGGAGAAGGGCTTCTCCTATCCGCCATCCCTTTCACCTCCTTGAGGAACAGCTCCTTCAGAAGGACCTCCTGCCCAGATCTTAATGGGCAGGTGGATCCATAGGGGAGTAGGAAGTCCTTTAGGTAGCCAGGTTGTAAGCTGTTTAGGGCTTTCTATGCCAGGACAATCATGTTAGGTATGTCACAGAAATTAGATGACCCACCTTTACTTCAGCAGAGTATTTTGGGGGCTTAGTGCCACCTTGTTCCACCACAAAACACACACACTGAGTTTATGAAACTGCATATCTGTTGGAGAATCTCTCATTATGTCAAGACTTGGCTGCACTTAGGATGTTTCTCCTGGATTTTCCCCTTCCTTGGACTTTATTTATTTATTTTATTTTATTTATTTAAATATGTATATGCCGCCCCTTGCAGCAGCCTCGGGGCGGCTCACAATACCGAAAGGACTTGAGTTGCCCTCCTTGTTTTCTCAGAGCAATGCCTCTTGTTGGCTTTTTTCCTCTCGTCCTCAGCTCTGGACTTCTCTGTGGCTCTTTGGCCACCATTTTCTCAAACCAAAATGTCTTGGTTGCAAGAGAACGTCAGCACATGGTTTAAGGTGTGGGGCATGGGAAGTAAGGAGATCAGTATGAAAACATTCAGGTGTCTCATTTTTACAACTGTCCTGTTATCTATCAGCTCAGGTTTAGCTCCCATGGAGTTTAAGAGGCCTTTCTCCCATCTAACTAGGAGGGTTAATATATTTTTTTAATTTTTATTTATTTCCTGCCTTCTTCCTTCCAAAGAACTCAAAGCAGCTTACATAGCTCTCTCCCTCTCAACCTTATTCTTGCAATAAGAACACTGTGAGGGAGCTGGTGTCCACCTCTTCTAATCTCCCTCTTTCGCCTACCCTTGTGCTCAGATATAACCCCGGGGAAAAAAGCGATCTAGTTGTGGCTGCATGTAGGACTGAACCAAGAGCCATTTTGTGGAGGGTGTTACCAGTGCACAGAACCACAACTGCACAGCAAGAAAACACCCCATAGAAAGCATCTTGGTAGGGCCCTGAATATCATTACACTGAGACAGTTTGGTATGAATAAGGGGTCCCCTTTTTGTGCCATGTGTCATGTGCCATCCCCACACTGGAATTTCCTCCCATTTATTTAGTATATTTATCTCCCTCCTTTTCTCCTTCCAAGGATTCAAGACAGCATGCCCAATTCTCTTCTCCATCTCCTCACAACAACCTTGTGAGGTTGGTTGGGTTGAGAGTTTGTGCCTGGCCCAAAGTCACCCAGTTGGCTGCATGGCTGAGTGGGGACTCGAACCCAAATTACCTGAGTCCCAGCCTGGCTCTCTGACCTTCTCAGAAGGCAGAACGAAGCTCTTAGCTCACTCACGTTGATGGGACAGCAGCCGGTCAGAGGTCCACTGTGGAGAAACCGGGGCTGGTCAGCTGCCTGAGAGTGTCCACCTCCATCACTGGACAAGTTGCATCAACCCAGACGTAGGGATGTCTCTGCCCCATCCTCTGGGCCAGCCTTGCCCCTTCTGCCTCATGCCTTGCTTCAGAACGGCCTCCTGAGCAATGAATCCCATGGAGCTTGTCTGGCAGGAAGGGCCAGATGGATTCCTGGACATCTCCTGATAGGGCCAACAGTGTCAGTGCTGCCGCTGTTACAGGCCATCAAGTCATCTCCAACTCATGGTAGCCCTTTGAAAGAGAGTCCCAGTCTGGCGCTCTTGATCGTTACTCCACATGGGCATTCTAACATGTATTTGAGATGTCCATGGGCACCCCCAGTAGCAAAAGCAAACCTCCCCCCACCAAAAACAAAAACAAAAGAAGACACCAAACCATGGAAGGGGAGCTTGTTGGGAGCTTGTGTCCAACTTAGTGGAAATCCATGAGAACCTTTCATTGGAGGCGTGAGGCAAAGCTAGATGAATTATACCCTCTCTGTGTGAGGGTACACCAAACTGCACAGCACTTTGTTTTATGTCGCTCTCAATTTCATATTCAATAACCAGCAAGCCCATTATTCATGGTAGTTTTATAGTACAAATCAATTCCTGTTACTCCTCAATGCCTCCCACCTTCTGCTTGCATTTACACAAGTTCTGTGGAACAAACTAGGACATTTTGAGTCGGGGCTCCCAGCTTTTAAAGTCAAGCTGCTGCTCACTGGCAAAAGACACTTTGCAGTGCAACCCAATACGGGTCTCCTGAGAAGTAAGTTGTGTGAAATTCAGGGAGTGGAGACTCAACTTTCCACCCAAGTTGCTCAAGCAAGATTGCACCTCTGCACGCATTTATCTGGGAGTCCCCCCATTACATTCTATGGAACTTACTTGTAAGTAGATATACAAAAAGAGAAACAGAGCGAGTCAGAAGGGGACTCCCGGGCCATCTAGTCTGACCCCAACTCCAGTCAGCTCTGCTCATGACATGCCCACCATGTGCATGTCTAGCCTATCCTTGAACTATGAGAATATCCTTGAATTCTTATATATATAAGAATGTCTTTGTCACAAGCCAGGTTTCCTTCCTTTGCTCTTCTAAAACAACTGGCTATTCTTTGGCAAAAGCTCTTTATGTTCCATTGTACTTCCAGCAAGCACAACTAGCAAAGGAGGAGTCTCTGAGCATGCACAGAGGGTTGTTGTTGTTGTTTTTTTGAGACCAGTGTAACAACTACTTCCCAGCATTCTCCTTTAGAGCAGCCCTGGGGTCCTTTTGGGAGGCAGGCAAGCCTCTTCCCTTTCTACCACCCTTCTAGTTAGCCTGTGTCTCCTGTCACCATGTCATGCGGTCAAGGGTTGGGCCAGGCTTGGCTGGTTGCAAGAGCTCTCCCATGCCCCCTGCCTTGCAGCTGAAAATTCCTGACCATTCTCAAGGCCCACTGGAACATCTTGGCAGTGGGCCCTTGGGGTGAGCCCCTCCATCTCTCTCATTTCCGTGTCTGAGAATTCCGGTTCCCAGAGCCCCTCTTTGTCTGACGAGCCGTATCTTCCTGACCTTGGAACATGCGCCCACAATAACAGCCCGTTTCCTTCCCAACAGTTCTGTAATTATGGGACTACTGGTTACTTGGGTAAATTTGCATAAGAGCAAAAGCAATAATTCCAAAAATGAGATAAGGATGACTCTTCCTTCAGAGGAAGCTGGGGTGTCTCCAATCACACATCCCTTTCAGTTAGTGCTTCCCATTTGAAGATGTATTAGTACGTTTTCAAACTTGTATATATTTCAAGGCATGTGGTTTATGGGGGAGGCATCTTTTTCATGTAAAAATAAGGGTTGGGTTGGTTTTCCGGATGATTGATGGCCCTTTACAGTCATTAGCTCCAGAGCTTACTAGATTCATCTGGCTGCTTGTGTCCCCTACTCCTCACATGCACCGCAAACACGGTTGGCGATTCCTTCCTTCTAAGACTTCTTGTACCCTTTTTAATGGACCCAGGCCGCATGCAGAATCTCTCATCCATGTCTCCCAGTTTGAAATCCAGAAGAAGTCATATGCGATCCGTCTTAGAATGGGCCTTTTGTCTTCCCCGCCTGTGCGATTCGCCAAATGTGTCCAAAGTGTGATATTTAATTGCATTTTCTTAATCTTTACCACTGTCCTGCTAAGCTTTCTAAATACCTTTAAAATACCGAATCCCAGGCTTATCCTAATTAAAGAATCTCAGTTTAATTCATATTGCATGACAATTCAATTTGTTGATTGCTTTTTCTCTCTTCTTTCTACCCAGCCCTCCCCGACTTGCCCCCCTTTTGTGAAATTCCCGTCAAATGTATTAATTCAACATGATGAATCCTGTATTCAACCCACTGGAGTGAATAATTAAAATTAGCTGATAAAACTTTCAGCAGAATTACTTTATGAAATTGCTGAACAGATGTGTCATTTTAATGAAAATCCACAGACAAGCTCCTTTCCCCCTCGGCAGGATAAAAATATTATCCCCATGGCACATACTTAATTTGGTGGTAAATACACTCCGAGCGATTGCTGGAAGGGAAGAAAAAGCAACTTGTCACACTTAGTAACTTGATTTTTCCCTAGCATGCCGTAACAGCTATCTACAGTAATTCATAGCGCTCCATTGTTACTGCAAGTCCCAAAGAGAACTTATTAAAATGCCATAATCTCCTATTTAAACAGAAACAATAACCATTAAATTTCCTGTGGATCCAAAATTGAGCACAAGCCCCATCTGGTAAGAGTGATTAGAAGACTGATGAGGGAATTTAATTTGCAACATTCAAAGACTAAATCGGAGGCTATCGGGTCACCTGGGACCCAGGGAGCTGCTTGCTGTCGTCTTACAAAACCCCGACCTAAACTGAAAATGGGATGCAGGAGTGGAAATGTTACCCAGGGGCTGAGATTGACAGAACTGTATTTCATTATGTGCCTCCAACAGACTTAGTGAGCTGTGAGAAATTTGGGGTGGGCTCTCTGGGATGCGGCTTTGTTTTGTTTTCCACTTGTCGAGTCCTGCTTCGGCGGAGTAGAATCCAGAGATATCACTTTTTCGCCTGCCAAGTGAGGTGTGTTTACTGCTGCTTAATCATCACTGAACAACCGTAATTTGATGTTACGTCCCCACAAAGAAGTCTAGTGGTGTGTCTCCAAATGCGCCAAAGATAAGCAAAGGAGTGTGGCCATTTCTTGGGCTTGCAGTGACCACGTTGCTGCTCCTTGGTGGCCTTTCCCCCCTTCCATGTTCCTTTCCTTAGTGCACAGGGAAATCCTCACCTTGCGTCCTCTGCTGAAATGAGATTTATCCATGCAAACCTCTTAGAAACCAGACTGAACCAGGCGTGCCTTCTCAGTTGTTGAAGAACCATGACTCGCTTCATCCTCTCCATCAGTGATGCTGGCCAGGACTGAGGTGAACTGCTCTCCAACAATACCTGGAAGGTCAGAAGTTCCCCACTCCTGCTTTAATCAAACATGAGTCCTCCCACGGCTGGAAAACCTGGAGCTCCTCTGAAAATGGAGAAGGGTAGATGTAACAGGGCCAACTCCAAGCCTAACTAGGAATGGACTTGCTGTAGGGTTTCTTTCTCACGAGGACAGTGACCTTCCTGCTGAATCAGGCACAAGAGCAATGTTTCCTCTGCCCCAATTCCTTTTGTTCATGGGGAGCAAACCAGGAAAGGACAGAGGTAGCTGAAACAGTGGTGTACAGAAAGTCACACAGGGCTGAAGTGAAGCTAAATAGCCAATATTCCATGAAATCATATTTCTGTGCCTTGTGCCTCTCCATTTTCTAGAGACATAGAATCAGGGAATAGTGGAGTTGGAAGGGGCCATGAAGGCCATCTAGTCCACCCCGCTGCTGTTGCAGGACACCATGTTACACCATCCCACTCAGATGGCTGTCCAGTTTCTTTTTGAAAGTCTCCAGTGTGGGAGAGCCATCACCTCTCCAGGCCGCTGGTTCCACTGCCGTATTGCTCCTACAGTGAGGAAGCTTTTCCTGATGTCCAGCCTGAATCTGGGTTGTTGCAACTTGACTTGATTATTCTGTGTCCTGCGCTTTGGCATCAGCAAGAAGAGATCTTGACCTTCCTCTTTGTGACAGCCTTCAAGGTACTTATAGAAGGATATCATGCCCCGCTTCGGTCTTCTCTTCTCAAGGCTGAACATGCCCAGTTCTCTCAGTCTCTCCTCACAGAGAAGTGTTTCCAAACCCTGGATCATGTTTGTTGTCCTCCACTGGACCCTTTCTAATTTACCTGTATCTTTCTTAAATCTTGGTGCCCAGAACTGGACACAATATTGCAGGTGAGGTCTGAGTAGTGAGGAGTATAGAGGAACTACTGCTTCTCTTGATTTGGAAGTAATACTTCTGTGAATTCATCCCAAAATACCATTTGCCCCTTTGGTGGCTGCATCGCATTGTTGGCTCATGTTTAGCCTGTTGTCCACAATTACATGATGAAGTCATGAGCCTCTTCTCATGCCACCCAGGTTCTACATGGTGCAATGGTGTGAGTTGAGGGGCAGTGAGATTGTGGGAGTAATGGCCCAATGTACTCCTAGAAAAATAGATGTGTTGCATTCGGCAAAAGCTTTTGCAACCTCTAAGTCTAACTAGAGATGTAGAAGATTTTGGAGCTGCACAATTCAGAAAATCAGCACAGTTCGTTTTCCTTGTCTGAAAGGAAGATTGGAACACCACAAGTCAGGATAACTCTGAATTTTGTGTTGTAGTTCTTGGTTCAAAAAAGTGTATTCATGGATATTTTAGGGGGAGTTGTGCAAGAACTTGCTTTTTAAAAGAGAAATATAGACAAAAGCACACTCATGCAAAATGCATGCAGGTGAAATGAGAATTTGGAACTCTCCATGGAAAACTGGAGTAGATGGATATGGGGCACAGCATAACTGAGATTGATATGGACCAGAAAAGGACATGTTGGGTCTATCCCTAATACATATATTCTGTAAATAAAGGATCAAGCAAGAGTTAGAGAAATGATCACGGTTACATCCAAGCATAACATGAAGTACTTAAAAATAGAGTACTACCCGTGTTAATCGAGTTCAATGCATAACAGAATTTCTTTTTAAAAAATCGAGTGATGTTTCTGACTGGTGATAGCAGTCCACTTGCAATGTAGAAGATTTAAAACTGCTCATCCGTTGAAAGCTTGATCACAAGATCTCCTGCTGTTCTGTCCAAATACAGAGACAAAACAGCTAACAGGATCCTCAGCAGAACTTTCAATCCATATACAATGAAGAAAATTTATTTATTTATTTATTTATTTAAATATTTTTATGCCGCCCCTTGCAGCAGCCTCGGGGCGGCTCACAACACTAAAAAATATGTTATTAAACATATACCATATTTAAAAACGGGCCCATCTCAGGTTATCATCTAAATGGCAACTAGAGCATTATGTCTTGGCTTGTTCCCAAAACTCACTTTTGCTCCTGTGACAATATTCCTCTGTGTTCCCCTCTCAATATCTGGGTGACATGACATGAGAACGGGGCATGTTATTCTGTCAAGATTTCCTCCTTGTGCAGCAATTTTGCAAAGGATCTGGAATCCTGTGCCCATTGCTCAGAGACAAAGCACCACACAACAATACCACTGATACAACAGTGCAAGAGTTGCCAGTTGCATTGTGGGGTGTTGTATGTATGAACTGAGCCAAACTGCGTTTGCTCTGGTTGAGAAATGTTCCTGCTCATGCCAGAATTCAGGAAGAAGGGAATCAGCTTGGACCATAAAGTGATGGAATAGGGAAATGCCCCATGTGCTAAAATACTTCTTGATCCAGGTTAGGGTTAGAATGACTATTCTTCAGGGATTTAAGGAGAAATAGAAGATTCCATCTCCCCTCTCCTGGGGGCGGGGGGGGGTGAACAGACACACTAACCTCACCCTCCCCAGTGCAGAACAGTTACAAGAGCTTAGTTTCCTGGTTCTTCTCAAAGAGAACACCATCCACAGCCTTGCGATTGCAAAACTGGCCACTGGTGGATCGCACACTGTTTGATGCATGTGTTTTGGTAGGTCACATCAAGGAGCTCTTCATGGAACTGCATCAATACTTACTGATGCATTTGTCATATTTATGTATAGTACATATGGATTGTATTCAATGCCTTTAAGAAGTCTCTGGATAGTGAGCCGTAATCATATCAAAGTAAGAAGAGAGAGCAAGCAAGTGAGAGAATGTAGAAATCACACCAAGAAAACCTTAGCTTGGCTTTCAGTTTGGAGGAGCTTGTTCCAATAAGTGGGTTTTTAGTTGAGACAAAGGGGTAAACCTTAATTGGCAGGGAATTCCACCGGAGGCTCAAGCATTTCAGTGGTCTATGCAAGCAGTCCATGCATGGTGCCTCAAAGGTTGTCACAAAGAGGAAGGTCAAGGTGTCTTCTTGCTGATGCCAGAGTACAGGACACAGGATAATCAATTCAAGTTGTGACAACCCAGGTTCAGGCTGGACATCAGGAAAAGCTTCCTCACTGTCAGAGCAATACGACAGTGGGACCAGCTGCCTGGAGAGGTGGGGGGCTCTCCCACGCTGGAGGCATTCAAGGTGAAACTGGGCGGCCACCTGAGTGGGGTGGTGTAAATGGGTGTCCTGCAACAGCAGAGGGGTGGACTTGATGGCCTTCATGGCCCCTTCCAACTCTACTATTCTATGATTCTATGGTTCCAGGCACCGGATGTGCTTTCCAGTGATGAGGAAGGGGGCATATCCACTTAGAGATTCCTGCTGATCAATTGATTAAATGCAATAATAAATAAAAATAAATAAATACAATAAGGAAGTTCCTTGGTCCCAAGCTGTGCAGGGCTTTCTGCACACACCTGGCTTGGCAGCAACTAGGCAATTAGTGTCGGTCTCACAGTCTCTTAGAAGCTGAGTGGACACCAATAACATCCGGACAGCTGGGTGCTAGACCAACTCAGCCGTTGTGAACTGCATAGAGAGTGTCGGCTGCGGGGTAATATAGAAATATAATAATTGTAATAATATCTACAGTTTCTGGATCCACTTGAATGGCAGTTCCATACTGGGCATGTTCCAGTAGTCCATGGTTGATGTGATGGTGTGTACCCACACCACCATGGTCAAGTTAACCCTCTCCAGGAACGGTATTTATTGGTATTAGTAGCTGGCTCAGTCCTATATGGAAGGATTTTTGGTGCTGTAATCCTCTTGTTATGGATTGCAGAGACAGATGCCTTTTTCTCCCATTCCCTGAAAATGCTTCATGTCCTTTTTAAAAATCGATGGACTTTGGTTATGCCTAATTGCTCTCCTCCGCTTCTACCCCGGTTTTGTTTGGCTTGGTTTTTTAAAAGAGGAAAATGCTTCTAGATAAAAGAGCTTGATACTTGGTTTCAAAGCCTTTCCCTTAAATAAAACACTTTCATCTCTGAACTTTAAATATCATTTCAACACCAATTTGCATTCCAACACCAACTAGGAGCTGCGCCCGCACCAAGAGAAAGAACATATCAAAATTAAGAGATGTGTGTGGGGGAGATGTTTGTCTTAATAAATCCCCAAGGCAATCAAAAAGAAAGACAGGAAAACGGAACAACTCATAAAATATTCCCCAGTGTCCTCAGGGAATACTTAATGTACACAAGGTCAGGCCTTTGTAATGTTAATTTAAGGCTTGTAGGAAACGATCCATCATTTTTAAAGAGCGAGGTTGCCATTCCTGATGACAAGTTTATGTTTCAGAAGCAACTTCAGTCCCTGAGTACCACACACCCACACACACACACCCCTGTATCCTGAGGTGTCAGGGCTGCAAGTTCTCCTGGACAGAACTCACTGGTGCAGAAATGTCATGTCTGAACTAGTGCACCCTGGTTAGCCTCCTTCCATGCTAACTCATGTTTCTGCTGCAGTTCAGTGTGACAGCCACTTTCGGCTACTGATGTGGGTGTCAAGAGGGGTCCACTTTAAAATAACCCTGCAGTTCTCTAGGATTGCAATGTTACATCCAGCAAGGGGAGAACAAAAGCCCTTGGTTTGGAGGCCGGAGAGAGAGGCTCTCCTTCTGGAGAGAGAGGCTGTCCTTCCTGGAGGCCGGAGAGAGGGTCTCCTTCCCAGAGGCCAGAGAGAGGCTCTCCTTCCTGGTCTGCCCAGAGCTAAGTCTCTTGGACCGGCCCTGGGCAGGAGGGTTCCCCTTGCAAAACTATGTGTCCGACACTTTTTCAAGCAATACAGAGCCGGGACCGGGTAGTCATCTGTGCTGTTGCCAGCCATGGCATCCTCTCCATCTGGCCTGAAGGATGAGATAAATACATGGGCACATGGAGCATAAGCTCTAGGCAAGCGTGACTTGTGCTGTTGTTCTGCATGCTTGCTGATCTTGAGGCACAGCTGTGCAGCTGCATGGCTGTGTGGTGCTTGAGCCAACAGCAGGTTCCAGTCCACTCTTAAATGGGTCGCTGCTTCCCTAATTGATGCATTTGCGTATTCATGTAACACATGAACCTCCTCCTCCTTGTCGTTCCATTGTATTTATTCCCCACCTTTTCCCCTCTTATGAGAAACCCAGGGATCTGCCATTGCTCCATTTTTATCCTCACAACAACCCTGTGAGTTAGCTCAGGTTGAGAGTGAGCGACTGGCCCAAAGGCATCCAGCGAAGTTCATTGCTGAGTAGGGACTTGAACCTGGATCTCCCAGGTCCCTGCTCTTCAGTCCACCACAATGCCACACCAGATCTTGGGGAGGGGGAAATGAAGGAGGCTGGTGGAAAACAAATAATTAGAAATGAGACAAAAATGAAGTGCGGCAAGAGAGGCTGTAAGTCGCATAGAGTGTTAAAGGTTAAAACCGACCCCTTGGATTGAAACAATTGGCAACCAGAAAAAGGGCAGGATATAGATGCATTGGAGGAAGACCACACCCCATAGTTTTCGATGGGCCTTCCTGGATTTACCTACTTCTTGGTTATTACCCAGTCTTCTCCACGGCTGTGATCAGAAAGGTCACAGCCGTGGACGCAAATGCTGAAATTGATGCTTCTTCTTCCATGCCTCACTGTTCTTGCTGATGTTACCCTTTGGCATCTTTTGCTCCCTGCACAGATGGTCTCATTCAACCCGAACAAAATGTGTTAAACCATTGCATAAATTAAAGTAAGAGGACTCCGAAGTGCACCCTTATCAACTATTCCATAAGAAAGTGGAGGAAGGTTGACAGTTCTGCCCCTCATCTGAGGAAAGTTCCGGAATCCAATGGCTGGTGCCGCGTACTGGCTTTCCCTTCATTTGTGTTGATGTATTTTAAAATACCTTGTCTCTGAGGCAGTTTACATTTGCTCTGCTTAGTATGCCGAATCCAGATGAGGAGCGAGTTCAGAAATCCATCGGCCATCCAGATGTTTTCCTTAAAGGTGTTTGCGGTGCAAAAGTGGGCTTAGGAGATACCAGACTTCCATGCAGGTTTCTGATTCCCACACACAGCTCCCCCCTCCATCTTGAAGTAGGCCAATAAATGGGGTGGGGGGAATAAAATGGGAGCAGGAGAAAACTGGAGCAGATTCTTTAAGGAGAGGACCATGAACTCTGTTCCGGCACTTGAAACACATTTCTGGCCTGAGCAACAGGGTCAGAAGCATCCAGTTCCTTACTTCTGCACCAAGGTGGACCAGGCTCATGTTGAGCAGCCCCCTGCTGGTCTTTGTCACGGCCTTTGCCCACACGCATAGCAGCAACGTGGGGACTAGCCATCTTGCTTCCAGCAGAATGGAGCTGGGATCCAGTCCAGCAGGCCGTGCTGTTTCTTTGGGGAAACGGGGTATCTCTCGATGCTCACTATTTCCCCAGATGAATCACCCTTTTGGCAGAGAAACAGGGTGCGTGGAGACTGCATGGCTTGTGTCTTTATGGAATGGCTCTCCCGGCAGCCGACTAGTTTTCCGTGGACCTCCATCCAGCGGAAGTTGCCCAGCCTTCCTCTACTTATTAAAATATTTAGAATATGTCTATACATTAGGACAGGGCATGAAATTACTGCTCGCCTGCTCGCCAACTGCGAGTGCAAATTCCTTTCGGGCGAGCACAGTAACACCCTGCATCCCAATTTGCAAATGGGACACTGACCGGGGAGCAAACCCACACGGACCCACACAGGCAGAGACTTCGACGCATCTGCTTTCCACGATCCTCGGGCCTGTCTCTCCACTGGCCCTTCTTGGAAGCAGCCCTCTCTTGCTTTAACCCTTAGATGGGCCACAAAGGACCCCACCTCGCCCCCCATGCTTATTGCAGGTGGTTGGAGGTGGGAGGGCGCGGAGCAGGTGGTGGGGCTCTGGCGTCCTCTGCTCGCCCCCTAAGGCAAGCCCGGTGGCTGCTTCTTGGCCTGAACGGAGACAAAGCGAGGCTGGGGGTCTCTGCCTTCCTGGAGGGGCCAAGCGATTTGAATTGGGAGAGTTCCCCCCCCCCCCCGACCTGCATCCCACCATTCCAGTGCACTGGAAAGCTGGAAGGAGCCAGAGGATGCAATGGAACAATGTAAATTTTTTGTCATGTTGTTCTTTATTTGTATATTTTGTTTTGTTGTGAGCCGCCCCAAGGCTTTGTTGTGATGGGGCGGCATAGAAATGTTTTAAATAAATAAAATAAACAAACATAGAAACATTTTAAATAAATAAATAAATGGGAGGGGTGCGGGGATGGCAGAGGATCTGGGAAGATGTCTCTGCCCCGCGAGGTTGCACGCTCCAGGTGGAGAGTAAGGTTTTTGCCTGGCTAGTAGGTCTAGACTTGAAATTTTAAGCCCTGCATTAGGATATGCAAATCCGTCCCTTCTGTATGTATGTATGTAAAATGGGTTGGCCTTCTGTTTGGAGGTAAGGATTAATCTGAACCAGCTTGGAGTTCTTGCTATTGCTAATCCTTCTTTGTGTTTATACATTTCTGTCCTGTCTTTCTTCTTCTTGGAAGGAAACCCAACACTTATATTTGGTGGTATAACTTACACAGTCTCTCTGTAGCTCAGCCAATGTCGTGACTTTCAGTCAGGTTCCACTGTTGGTTTCTTGGACTAGATGGTAGACTAGCTTAGGGCTGTAGAACATTTTGGATGGGACATCTAGATGCTATAGGGTCTGGGTTCAAGCTGGAACAAAAGCTGTCGTATTCTCCTTGATGGAAGATCCGTGGCAAGATGGGAGAGGTGGGGGCCCCCTCATTGGAACACTCAGTGGCTTTTCGATCCAGTTGACAGTCATGATCTTCTCAATTGTATTATGAATGGACATACGTTGTTATATTTGAACTGTTTTCTTCACCACCGCTGAATATGGAGTGACCAGAACAGTCCTAGTTGTCTTGGGTGTTCAGATGACCAAAAACAGAGTTTCAACAGTGCCAGCTAAGTTGTCTCTTGGCATTCCAGCTGACAAATACTTGACTGATCTGAAAAATCGGATCAGGAGCATAAAACCAACCTCTCTCTGCCTTCCCTCCTTCTTCCTCCTCTCTATCTGGCCGGGCTTCTTTGTTTCAGCATTTCTATTTTGCGTAATAATGGATGGTGTAGGAAGCTAATGATGCCGTCTCAAGGTATTGTTTTACTATGCAGAGTACTGATAATGAGCTGCGAATAATAAGGTATCTGTCCCTAAAGATGAAGTCTGATTACCTTGGAGGCATTGTCCCCCCCCTCCCCGGTGTGCGTCTTTCCTCCTTGATGTTTCTGTAAAGAACATTTGGATTTTGATGAGGGGTTTGTGTATTTGACTTTTAATTAGATTTGCAGTATGTTAGGTTAATAAAGCCCCATTGCTCAGCATCCTGCACAGCCCGGAGATGGGGGAGCTGCCCCCTCCACCGCCCCACCCCATCCTGATTACAACGCTCCTTTTTATTGGCACAGGGGGGACAATGTTTCCCCACACTTAGACAATAAATATTATTTAAACTGTGCAGAAACCAATAAAAGGGCAATCGGGAACACTTCTTACCTACAAACAGCCTCTCTGAGATCCATTCAGATGGTCCCCGGAGAAAAGCCATCGCACAGACGAGAACAATGGCTGAACCGGCGGCATTTTTCACAAGTGAGTCAGTGTGAGCATGGTTACGAGCGCAGGGTTGGGGTCCGGGAGTTCTGGGGTTGAGTCCCCACTTGGCCACGGAGCCCACTGGGTGACTTTGGCCAGTCATAGACTCTCAGCCTGACCTTCCTTGCATGGTTGTTGTGGTGAAGGCAGGATGGAGAGGAGAATGATACAATCCTCGAGTTCCTTGGAAGGGGAAAAGTGGGATATAAATATGATAAATAGACATACAAGCACTTGTAGTGCTACTCAAAGCTGCTGCAACGGTGAACGATCTGTAAGAATTACATCTGTAGGGATAGAAGAGCGCCTGAGTTAGCATCATGCCATGGACGAAATAAAAGGGCCATCCTGATGTGACAACTGCTACCCATAGAAACCTGTCTGGACCTAAAGGACCCACCAAAGCCCCTGTATAGCCCCCCACCAAGGTCAATCAAGTTGGTGGACACCAGCGACAGGGACTTTGCTGTGTGAGCCCCACTTCTATTACAAACAAAAGACGAAAACCTTGCTTTGTCTGTTGTGGCCTTGAAGGGTCATTAATGACCCTGAGGTCATTCCTTTTCCGCTAAGGTTTTAAATTAAATTCATTAGTGTCCTCCCATACGTGATTGTTGTTGTTATGTTGCATTATTCTAGCATGCTTTGGGTACTTTAGCATTTTTGTTATGAGCTACTTTGCGAAGCCCCCCTTGGACAGCAGAATCAACATAGCCGTACGAAAGGGATCTGTGTGTTAACGCAAGGATGCACAATTTTGCTTGCTGAAACTAAACATACAATGACACACATCTCGCTGAGGGCGTTTGCGTGCTTCTGAAATTTGTGCAAGGGGTGTTGTGTGTGAGGAAATTAGCAATTTCTTTTCGTTCCTGTATGCATCTGCTTGCAAAGTCTGCACATACTTGGAAAATGTGCAAATTTGTGTGACATTGTAACATCTTTTCTATGCTGCCTCGCAGCTGAAGTTCTCTGGGTGGTTAAATGAAGAAAACATAGAACATATTAAAATGTGTGCATTTAGGAACTGTGCACAAATATTGCATATATTTTGGAAAAAAATGAAGATGTGAGGCCAAAGAATTTCCATGCAGGTAACAAAAGGCTTGCAATCCAATGGAGACTGAGCAGAAACAAGCCAGGAATGGAAGTATATGGATGAGACCAAGTTTGGCAGCCATGTAATCTGTCCATCCGTGTTTCTAATGCATGTCGCTAACACAGCCGTTCATTTGTAAAAGTGAACTGAATGGGCTAAAATGAATTGCAGAGGTGCAGAGAGAAAGTTTGCACTTTACCACGGCTTTATATAATATTTAGAGATACCAATCTGAATACAACTACTACTAATTCTTTTACATTTTTGGAAAACCGTATAGATAATTTCTCTCTAGGGATTGACAAATTAAGGATGGTAAAGACAAGCTCCTTTATTTGTTTATTAGTTTTACAATATAAAATACAACTAAAGAAAACCTTACAGCTAAATAAAAACATATAACGTTACACATACAATTAAAATAAATCTTAAATATACTGTGCACCCAGTCACTGGAACCATAGGGTACATGTTACGGGGAGGAAACCCTCATTCAAAAGTTCTTTCAGGACACTTCCCCCTTCCAAAATTGCAATGATTCTTTTGACAGTTCAAATCCTTTCAAGAAATGCATCCCATATCTCATTAAAAGTATTTTTCTGTATATGTCTTCATTGCACTTTAATATCACAACTTAATTTATCATTAATACCAATATTCCAAACTTCTCTATACCAATCACACAACTGATAATCATATTTTACTTTCCATTTCTTAGCTATGACTAATCTCTCAGTAGTTATTAAATTTGTTATTAATTCTTTATTATTCCAACTACATTGTTTCTTATCAAATATTGAGAGTAATGCAATCTCGGGGCATATTTCAATATTTCAACTCAATATTTTACTACTCTCTTTAAAAACCTCTTTCCAAAACTTTATTATATATTCACATTCTCACCACGTATGAAAATATGGCCCCACTCCACTATGACATCTCCAACATAAATTTGAATATGTACTATCTATACAGGTGAACTTCAGGGTTAGCTACTGCTTCCATGCAATTTCATTGAAGTTTTGCTTTATTCTTACTGATATACATTTTAATATCATTTCCACCCAATATTTTCTCAGTATTCATTGCTAGTGTTTCTCCTCAGATCTGTTCCCCATGTTGCTTTAAGTGGACCATATTGGACCTGTTCCTCTAACAGGTCCAAACTAGTTTTACTTACTGGTAAAGGGAACCAAGATTTAGAGTGGATTCCAGGAAGCACTTCCTGAAACAGAAACAGAGCGAGTCAGAAGGGGCCTCCTGGGCCATCTAGTCTGACCTCCGGCACCAGCCGGCTCCGCTCATGACATGCCCACCATGTGCATGTCCAGCCTGTCTTTGAACACCCTCACTGATGGGGCCTCAACGACCTCTCGTGGAAGCCCATTCCACACCGTCGGGGTCCTGACTGTCAGGAAGTGCTTCCTGGCATCCAAATGGAACCTGGGTTCCCTGAGCTTTGCTCCCTTGGAGCACGTCCTGCCTTCCTCTGCAGGGGAGAACAGGCCTCTGCCCACCTCCGTGTGACACCCCCTCACATACCTGTATGTCGCCAACATATCCCCTCTGAGTCTCCTCTTCTCCAGGCTGAAGAGACCCAGTTCCCTCAGTCTTGCCTCATACCCCATCCCCTGCAAACCAGCCACCATCCTTGTGGCCCTACGCTGCACTGACTCCAACCTGGCTATATCCTTTCTGTAATGAGGGGCCCAAAACTGAGCACAATACTCCAGTTGCAGGCGCACCAGAGTCGTGCAGAGTGGTAGTAATACCTACCAAACAATAGGCTGGATTCCCAACTTTCCAGTATTCTCCAAATACAATTCTCATGTCAGATTGCACTATTATTTGTGTTCATTGCTTGAACATATGACAGTAAAGTCCATAATGAAAAGCAACACGGCCCATCCTACCAAACTGCATGACAATCAGGTAGGAACATCTGAAAAGAGTAGCCAGTTCAAACATCCTCAAATTAAAGTACACCTTAAAATGAGCAGAGAAAGACAATTTGCTCCATAGACCAAGTCTCCAGAAAAAGGATTTTGCCTGCTGGAGGAAGATCAGGACAAAATCCATCTGCAGGGAGCTCCAAGGTCTGGGCACAGCGATGGAGAACAACCTGAGGGATACAGGCGGATTAACAAGGAAGGCGGCCGCTGGGTGGCGGGGAAGTCTTAGCACGTCCTCACACGTTAAAAGGCAAAGATGCCATTTTTCCTTCTGAGATCTCTCTCAGTTTATTTCCCATTTTGTTCAGCAAGCTTCTCCGGCAATTTAATCCATACGCTGTTACATACACTCCTATAATTTAGCTGCCATTTTTGCCTGGGCGAGACGGTGATTGGTTATGGCAGAACTGTAATACCTTGTCAAGGCTGGTTACTGTGCGCTTGTTGATGATGGCTCAGCATTGCCAGAGACACCGTGTCACAGTGAAATTGTTTGACAACACGGATGCAGCAGTGAACGGTGAGTGCTAACGAGCGCAGGGTTGGAAGGAGGGCAGAGAGAGATGCCGCTTTTCAGGGGTGGCCAAGGAGCAGAGGTGAAAACCGATCTGAGCAGGCCGTGAATGGCAGTGAAGAAACTCGCTTGTTTCATCAGGTGTGTCTGTTCTGGTGCTTGCAATTTCAAAGCACCATTTAGCTTCCATGGTTTGGTATCATGGCCAATGACTCTCCTTAAAACAACAACCAACCAACCAACCAACCAACAAGGACAAAATCAGAAGCTGCCAAAATATGAATATTTTCCTCCCAGAATTCTTTAGAGATGTGCTTTGTTTTCAGAGAAAACTTGAGATGTTCATGGTTCCTTACTGGAAAATGGGATTTCTATTTTAGAAGCCAGCTTCCAGGATCTGTCACATTTCAGAACCACCTGCCATTATATCTTGATGTGAGCTGCCCAGAGAGCTTCAGCTACAAGCCATATAGCAATGAAATGGTAATAATAGTTATTGATGATGATGATTCAGGGCCATGTTGTCTGTGGAGATGCATGTCTCTGCCAGCTGGGCCAGTCTCTGTTGGTCTGTCTGTCTTATTGTCTGTCTGTCTTATGAACTTAGTGATCTCCATGTGGAGGTGACGATTCCTCATGAATGAATACTTTTCTGAGGATAATTCTTGGGGACGGGATGGGTCTTTACATGGTTATTTCCTGATTAGATAATCAATTATCTAAGATTCAAGGTGGATGCCAGGAAGTACCTGTTCTCCCCTGCAGAGGAGGGCAAGGCGCACTCCAACAGAGCAAAGCTCAGGAAACCAAGGTTCAATTTGGATACCAGGAAGCACTGGGGTATGGAATGGGCTTCCATGGGAGGTCGCTGTGGCCCCATTGGTGCGGGTGTTCAAGGATAGGCTGGTCATGCACATGGTGGGCATGTTGTGAGCGTAGCTGGCTGGAGCCTGGGGTCAGACTAGATGGCCCTGGAGACCCCTTCTGACTCGCTCTGTTTCTCTGTTTCTAAAGCATCACCGCTTTCTCTAGTGTATATGTTTGCATATGCATTATGAGTGCAATCCTGGCTGGGGCATCTTAGAAGTTGTAGACTTTTCCTGCCTACATATGCATCAGATCGGATCATAAAGGGCGCCATCCTAAGCCTGTCATTTAAACATAGAAACATAGAAACAGAGCGAGTCAGAAGGGACCTCCTGGGTCATCCAGTCTGACCTCCGATACCAGCCAGCTCTGCTCACAACATGCCCACCATGTGCACGTCCAGCCTATCCTTGAACACCCTCACTGATGGAGCCTCAACCACCTCCCGAGGAAGCCCATTCCACACCCTCAGGGTCCTGACTGTCAGGAAGTGCTTCCTGGCATCCAAATGGAACCTGGGTTCCCTGAGCTTTGCTCCGTTGGAGCACATCCTGCCCTCCTCTGCAGGGGAGAACAGGTCTCTACCCATCTGCATGTGACACCCCCTCACATACCTGTATGTCACCAACATATCCGCTCTGAGTCTTCTCTTCTCCAGGCTGAAGAGACCCAGTTCCCTCAGTCTCGCCTCATATGGCATCCCCTGCAAACAGACCACCAATCTTGTGGCCCTACGTTGCACTGACTCCAACCTGGCTATAGCCTTTCTGTAATGAGGGGCCCAAAACCGAACACAATACTCCAGTTGTGGGTGCACCGGAGTTGTGTAGAGTGGTAGTAATACCTCTCTTGATCTAGAAGCCACACTTCTGGCTATGCAACCAAGGGTGGCATTCGCCCTCTTGACCATCGCATCACACGGCTGACTCATGTTTAGCCCGCAGTCAACCAGCTCCCCGAGGTCCCTTTCATAAGTGCTGCTCTCCAGCCACTTGTCGCCTAACCTCTACTTATGACAGCTATTCCTATGCCCCAAGTGCAAGACCTTGCACTTATCCACATTGAACGCCATCCTGTTGTCTCCTGCCCACTTCCATAGTCTGTCCAGATCCTTTTGGATCTGGAGTACCTGCTCCTCAGTTGTGGCCACTGCTCCAGTTTTAGTGTCGTCTGAGAATTTGATCAGCAGACTGTTCACCCCTTCTTCCATGTCGTTAATGAAAAGATTAAACAGGATCGGCCTCAGGACAGAGCCCTGGAGGACCCTGCTTATCACTGGCCGCCATCCCAACGATTCCCCATTAATGGTTGTCTTCTGCTTTCGGTCAGTCAGCCATGCCCTAATCCACCGGACAGTGCTTTGGTCTATCCCAAAACTCCTCAGTTTCTCCACCAGGATATCATGGGGCACTTTGTCAAAGGCCTTGCTGAAATCCAGGTAAACCACATCCACTGCATCCCCTCCATCTAGCCATCTTGCAACCTTGTCATAGATTTCCACAAGGTCTGGCAAACAGGACCTGTTTTTGCGGAAGCCGTGTTGTGTGGCTGTCAGCCTCCCTTCCCTATCTAGCATCACTAGATCACTCTCTATTATGAGCCTTTCCATTGTTTTTCCTACAATGGACGTAAGGCTAACCGGTCTATAATTCCCCATGTCCTTCCTACTACCCTTTTTGAAAATTGGGACCACCGATGCCACCCTCCAGTCCTCTGGAACTTCACCCGTTCTCCACGAGGCCTCAAAAATGGAGGCCAGCGGGCGTGAGAGAACCCCTGCCAACTCTCTAAGTACTCTCGGGTGTAACCCGTCAGGGCCTGGCGCCTTTGTAATGTCCAATGCCCTGAGGAGTCCCTCGACTTCAAGGGGGGAGACTCTAATCTCTGCCCCCAAGTCCCCAGCCTCATCTAAGCTCCTACGCGGATCTCCCCCGTCCTGCTTTGTGGAGAACACACAGGCAAAATAGTCATTTGCATCTGTGCCTGTTCCCTCATATCACTCACTGGAGCCCCTCCCTCCTTATTTAGGGGTCCCACCACTTGTCTCCCCTTCCTCTTCCTATGTACATGCTGAAAGAAGCCCTTTTTGTTGCTCTTGATATTCTTGGCAAGTCTCAGCTCGTAATCAGCCTTAGCCTTGGAAGAATCCTTCTGCAACGGGCCTCCCCCTCCCTGTATACCCTGTTGTCTATTTCCCCCAGTACCCATTTCCTATAGAGCTCCTCTTTCATCTAATCCCTCTAACCACCTCCTTTCGCACCCATGGCGGCACTCTCCTCCGCCTCCCCACCCTACTAACTAGAGGTATCGTCAAGGCTTCGCCTCCAAAACCTCCCTTTTGAGTGCCATCCACCCCTCCTCACTCGCTTACCTTCCAGTAACCTATCCCAGGAGACTTTCCCCAGTCTGGCCTTCAGTTGGCCAAAGTTGGCCCTCTTGAAGTCCCAGCTTCTAGTGCTCGCCCTGCTGCACGGCCCCAGTCCCCTGATCTCAAGGCAAAGGATGGAGTGATCACTCGCATCCAGAGCTCCCCTAATCTGTACTTCATCTATCAGCTCCTCCCTATTGGTCAAGACCAAGTCCAGGATGTTTCCCCCCCTCGTTGCCTCTCGGACCCTCTGTGTGAAAAACCCACCCTCTAGAGCTTCTAGGAAGCGACGTGACCTGGGTGTCGCCGCCGAGTGAGTCTCCCAAGTAATATGAGCATATCACACTCATCAACCTGTTTCTCTGCCTCCATGTCTCCTCCCTGGCCCACTTCATGTGTAGCTTATTTTGGCTGGGACAGCACCAAACTGCAAGCGAGGGAAAGATGCGACATCACAGCCCTGAGCCACCTCCCTTGCCAGGTGTCCTTTCCCTGCTGCTGGGCCAGGCTGGGAGCCTGCTAGGCTGCTGACACTGGTCAGGAGCTCACTGAGTGTCTGGTAAGAGGTGGTGAGCCCATCAACCCTTCACTCATGGGTATGAATGTTCAACTGGCTGCATTCCAGACCGCCTAAGATCCTCCGAAGGTAGGCCAGTGTGGTGCACCTGGCACAACGCCCTCCTGCATTGCCGTGCCTGATGGATAATCCTAGATCTCGCTTCCTTAATTCCTTTTGCATGCAGGCATCTATTCTCTTAATTCCCTGCTGGCTCTTTTACAGACGCACGCACCTCATGTTTATCAGATCCTTGTTCCCGCTGATCTTGTCATATGGAAGGTGTGCAATTGAACTGACAGCAGTTGTTGGCATATTTGTGCGACTCATTATTGCATCAAGAATCTGGCGAGTCCACGGAGAGGAGATGGTGTGCGTGCCACAGAAGTCCACGGCTCCCTGGCCCTTCCCTTTGTTTGTTGCGGCCAATCTTCCCCTTGTCATTCTTCATGCCAGATGCCCCTCGCTCCATGTCAATCCAGGAACCTGTCAGCATAATGAGTTATGGTTCGTATGAATAATTCCGTGCCAGATGTTTTCTTGATCCTTAGGAACTGGGGAGGGTAAGGGAAGCGCTGAAACATTTTGCTCTCCATTCCATCTGGAGTGACAGAGCGTTTTCCTACTGTTTGCCGGGTGCCTAGATGGATTCTGTGCCTCCTCCGGAGCAATGGAGATGTTGAGGCAGGCACAAACCCCATGATAAAAAGGGACAAATCTGTCAGTTGACATTTCTGCTTCTCATTTTTTGAATCGTAACTTTGCTTTGTCCCAGTTCCATATCAGTTTGCAATTATTACACATTTTTAAAAGGCTGCGTGGAAACACAGATGCATTTTTGTGTACTGTTTTGCCAAGATACATGCCTTTTGCAAGCAAATTCTCCCAATGGAATACATTTTCGGACTCTATTTTCACTCACACACACCTTTTGATACCGTTGCATCACAATATTTGGAGACGTGGAATGGCCCATGAATAACCATTTGGGAGCCCGCACTGTGGAAATTGAGTAGGTCCATATTTTAATTACATTTTAATTACAGTAAGGACCAAATTTCTCCCCCTTCCCACTTGAAGCCACTCATGAGATTAGTTGGTGGGACCCCTGTGGACACCTGTTTGGGGCATGGATTGCCTGAGAACAGGTAAGGCATGGATTCTGAGCCGGACTAGGGTGATTCTAAAGCTCCCCTCGTCTCTCTTGCGAGCTGCTGCCTCACCTCTGTGATGGGCTGCCTGCAAGGTTCATCCAAGACTGGGAAGCTGCCCAAGGATTACTGGGATATCAAGTTTTGGTATTATCACAAATTGATGACATGGTACCAGTGATCTTAATGGCAGCTTCATCTTGAGGTTAAATAGGAATAGTGATGAAATGGAGCCCTCTGGAACTCCGCCGTATCATGTGGGCTGAAGGAGCGATATCTTCAGAGAACATTCTCTGGGAGTTTAGACGAAGAAAAGGAGATGCTGTCGGAGTTGCTTACAGGATTTATATCCCACTTGTGCAAATATTTGTCACCAAAGTAGTTTACAAAACAGTGCCCTTGAAAATAGCAATGTTGTAAAGCAAACTGATCTGAACGAGTGAGCTGGCTTGAAGGGCTGGCTTGGCTCTCTGCATGTGAACTTCGATACCTCTGCATATTAAATCTATCACTGTGTGACCAGGCACCCTTTCTCCAGGCAAAGAGTCCTGTGCTCAGCTCAGCCAGGTCTATACGCCTGGCTTTGCTGTTGGAAATCAAAGACTTGGCTTCAAAAAAGCCAGCCCTCTGTGTTCAGAATGATCGTATCGATACATCAATATCAACTTAAATAAGGCCAGAGGGGGTTCTCCCCCACTCCATTCTCTCGAGAAAATTTCACGTCTGATTAAATAGTTTACATAAACTTAATCTCCCCCCCCCACTCCATGCATTATAATCTCAGATATTATTCATGCAGCTATTCCTCCGTGAACCATAAAATGTTCATTTCTTCAAAATGAATATGAGAACTCCAAAACATTAGTGGTCTAAAGAGCATTAAAACAAGTTTATTGCTTTGTGCTTAACATTTTTCAAGTTACTTTTCTATATTTATTTATTTATTCCAAAGGCTGGAGCATGTTTTGCATTTAGATTAATGGGAGATATTTTCCATCTGAAGGGAATAGCAGAGAGAGTCGTGCATAAACATGTGTCAGTGAACATGCAAACACAAACACAGAGAGAGAGAGAGAGAGAGAGAGAGAGAAAATCCCCTAAGGTTAAAACTGCACTGCTTTAGATTTTTACCGGAACTGTGTTAGCAGAACAATCATTTCTCAGCATGGAAATGCAACACAATTGGTCTGTATCGCAGCAATGTAGAAAATGAGTGTGCTTCAAAGAAAACTAATATGGCTCTACTTAATAATTTCCTTCAAGAGACTGAATTTGAATGTGTATTTCACCCACTTGCGGCAAACACTTTGTGCCCTGCGTTCTAGTGGAACTTACCGGGAGACCAGCCGAACTGAGTCCTTGAAGTTTTCAGAAGAGCGCAAGAGTTAATGGCACTTCTTGTATTGGCTTTGCCAGTCATTTGATCCAATGTGCAATGTTGTATTTCCCTTTCCAATGTGCTCCATCCTCACAAGCAAAATGCCGCTCATTCAGCCATACGGATGGAAAGCAGGACATTGGAATCTAAGCTCTGTGTCTGGGGCTATAAACTGAATGTTTGTTTCCAGGCAGTTCCTAGTACTCCAGTCTATTCCTTCCAGCGGAGCTGTGCTGAAGAATGAAGGTTTAGAATCAGATCTAGGGTGGGATTTCTTGATGGAGAGTCACAGAGACATCAAAACATTGAATACTAGAGTTGGAAGGGGCCAAGAAGGTCATCAGGTCCAACCCCTGCTAGTGTAGGACATTAGGCTACGCCATCCCTCCAGGAGGGTTGCCCAGTTGCATCATGAATGCCTTCGGTGTGGGGGAGCGCCCCACCTCTCTAGATTATGGGCTGCATTGTCATACTGCTCAAGAAGTTCGTCTTGGTATCTAGCCTGAATCTGCTCTCCTCCAACTTGTCCATTATTCCATGTCCTGCACTCTGGGATGATCAAGAAGAAGTCCTGGCCTTCCTCTTTGTGACAGTACTTGTAGAGTGTTGTCCTATAGTCTTCTCTTCTTCCCATAGTCTTCTCTTCTCAAGGCTGAACACACCCAGTTCTCCCAATCTGGTCCTGGTCCTAGTTGCCCTCCTCGGAACCCTGTCCAGGTAGTCTGCATTTTTCTTCAACTGTGGCGCCCAGAACTGGACACAGGACTCCAGGTGAGTCCATCTGAAGGGAATAGAAGTGAGTTCCCCTGACTAGTGCTGAGGACAGGGGAACCAGTACTTCACATGTTTTGGAAGTGACGCTTCTCTTTTGTTGTTGTTAGTCACAAAGTTGCGTCCAACCCATCGCAACCCCATAAACAACATTCCTCCAGGCCTTCCTGTCCTCCACCATCCCTTGGAGTCCACCCAAGCCCACACCCACCTCTCCAGTGACCCCATCCAGCCACCTCAACCTTTGCCATCCCTTTCTTCTTTTGCTGTCAATTGTTCCCAGCATCAGGCTCTTCTCCAGGGAGTCCTTCCTTCTCATTAGGTGGCCAAAGTATTTGAGTTTCATCTTCAGGATCTGGCCTTCTAAAGAGCAGTCAGGGTTGATCCCCTCTAGGACTGACTGGTTTGATCGCCTTGAGGTCCAAGGGACTCTCAGGAGTCTCCTCCAGCAGCAACATTGGTAAAGCTCTTCAAATCCAGTCTTGGAGGAGAAGATCCAGGGTTTGGTACAACCTACCTCAGAAGGGGAAGAGGTTTTATGAGGACTAGCATTTTTCTCTGTCTCTCTTTAAAAAGTGCAATTTGGACACTTACAATAACTCTAAGAATTTACACAATGTGTTGGCATTGCAGTGCATACCAGGAGAATTACCGTATTTTTTGCTCTATAAGACTCACTTTTTCCCCCCTCAAAAGTCAGGGGAAATGTCTGTGCGTCTTATAGAGCGAATATGTGTGTGCAGTAAGTCTGTCAGAGGTGCAGCCCATGGGGAAGCGATGGGGAATGTGCCTGTGATTATGTGCCCATTTGATTCAGAATATTTTTTTCTTGTTTTCCTCCTCTAAAAACTAGGTGCTTCTTATGGTCAGGTGCGTCTTATAGAGTGAAAAATACGGTACATTTCCCCCAGGGTCAGCACACCGCAAACCTACATGTAGGGAACATGGCATAGAAAGCAGAGTCCTTTCTCTCTCCTCTCTCTCCAGTCCTGCCATTTAACTCTTGCTAGCAGGAAAGACGAGGCGTGTTTGGGAAGAGGTGGAATGGGCATTCTGTTGACTTCTCTGTTTGGGTCAGAGAGTTGATGTGTGATATTCAAATGGTGAATATTTTGCTGCGACTCCATCCCTATTTTCTACGTAAGTCCCATATGTCCCTGTTGTTGTTGCTGTTAGTTGCGAAGTCGCACCCGACCCATCATGACCCCATGGACAACCTTCCTCCAGGCCTTCCTGTCCTCCACCATCCCCTGGAGTCCACCTAAGCTCACACCAACCGCCTCAGTGACTCCATCCAGCCACCTCATCCTCTGCCGTCCCCTTCTTCTTTTGCCATCTATTGTTCCCAGCATCAGGCTCTTCTCCAGGGAGTCCTTCCTTCTCATTAGGTGGCCAAAGTATTTGAGTCTCACCTTCAGTATCTGGCCTTCTAAAGAGCAGTCAGGGCTGATCTCCTCCAAGACTGACTGGTTTGATCTCCTTGCAATCCATTTTAGGGGTCCTAAGATCATTCTTTGAGGTCCTTCTCAGGAAACCCCCAAAAGAGGTAAGGAGATGATGACCAAGAGAAGGGCCTTTTCAGTGGTGGAACCCCATCTCTGGAACGGGCTTCCCAAAGACGTATGCCTGGCACCACCCCGTGTGTCTTTTGGGCACCAGGTGAAAACCATTTTATTTTCCAGGTACTTCAACATGGTTGTTCTTATATTATTGCTATGCCACGTGTCAACTTGATTATAGTCACCATGGATTGTTGATATTGCATTGACTTTACTGTTTATTGTCTTGTTGGAATAGGGTTAGCTTATTGCTTGTGTTCATGCGTTTTAACTTTGTAAGCTGCCCAGAGAGCCTCTTGAATATGAGCTGGCATAGACTTCATTCATTCATTCATTTATTTATTTAAAGTTTTTCTGTTCCATTTCATTACTAAAAGTCTCTGGGCAGTGTACAAAGAGCAAAAAATGAAAGAACAGAGACCATAACAACAACACATGTGAAATAAATAGGTAAATACATAGATTAGACTCTTCAAAGACTGCCCCCCATCTCCCCTGCAGTTCTCTCAAAGTCTGTTTGGAGAAGCCGCATGCAACCTGTGTGTAAATTTTACTACCATGGGTAGGAGCTACTTTAAAAGCACAACTCCCCCCCCCCCCCATGCTGCCCAGGAAACAGGGCTTGTATTTCGCTGGCACGGTGGCAAGGAGAGAGATAAATGGATATGACAGTTGTGAATGAGGCACGTCATGCACTTCTGCATGCGGGCGCAAATAAATTGACACCATTGTCAAACTGCAGTCAGGGAGAGGAAAGGAAAGGCCTCTGATGAACCTTCTAATATGGAAAATGGGAGTCTTAATTCTTCATTAAGTGAGAAAACGGAGAAGCGGCCATGTAATTTTCTCTGTATGGCCTATTTTAAAGATTCCAGCAACCCAACATTTACAGTTGACTAGACAAAGATCGTGCATGCGGTCTCTCTCTCTCTCTCTCTCTCTCTCTCTCTCTCTCACACACACACACACACACACACACACATTCTCTCTCTTCCGTTTGCTCCCCCATCCCTTCTGAACTTCAACACACATACTCATTCGAAGGAAGTGTTGCTGAAACATGGACTCACTGGCTTGGTTATCTTTAATGACTTTGAAATGCGTTGGCCTCATTATGGAGCGGAGAAGTTATCATCTTCTCTAATTAGGTGATGTGGTCCCATAAGAAATTCAACATTAAAGCACAAAAAAAAAAAAAAAAAAAAAGTTAGTGGCATCTGTTACTGGCAGTGGAGGTGTCACTCTGGGATGTAAAGCTCCAGAACATCTTTTCCCAGCCCTGCTCTGCTCCTGGTGTGATGAATTGCCTAAGGGGACAAGGGGCATAGGTCACCTCCAATTTAGGGTGGTCCTAGGAGGGGATTCCTTCTACAATGCTCTGTTCTGGTGGACAGCCTTGCTCAGCTCTTGTCAACTCAAGGTCATGGCTTCTTTTGGAATCCATCCGTCTCATATTTGGTCTTCTCTTCCTCTGCCTTTGAATTTCCCCGACACGATTGCCTTCTCCAGGGATCCCGGCCTTCTCAGGATGTGCCCGAAGTACACAGTTTTGCCATATTTGCTTCTGGGAAAAGCTCTGGCTTGATTTGATCGAGGACTCCCTCTTGTATCTTCCTGTCAGTCCAGCGCATTAACAAATATCTCCTCCAGCACAAGTTTTCAAATCCATCACTTCTCCTCCTGTCAGCTTTCTTCAGTGTCCAGTTATGACACCCACAGTCCATGAAAAGAATTGTAATATGTAGCAATAAACAAACAGATCTGCATGATTGACTTGGATTTAATTCCTGCTAAAAATAATGGATGATTTCACATGATCAGGAAACAAAAGATCGGGGAACGAGTTCACGGTGGCTTCCTTCCTTACCTGTGCATGCCAGTCACACATTGCCTTGTTTTTTCCCTGAAATTCTGGTATTGTGAAAAATTTGGGAAGAGAAAGGAAACTCACAAATCCAAGACTTAAGAGCAGCCATAGAGCAGGGAAAAACCATCTTTCCCTGCATCTGAATAGGGGCCAATAAATTTCCCAGTTAACCTGGTAAGCAATTTTAAATAGGAATGTGCAAATATCTTCGTTTTGCTTTCTGAAACTGTCACATTTCCCAAGCACACATTAATTCTATGTTTTTCCCCCATCTAAAGAGTTGACCCAAATATTCATTCATGTTTTGCACAGGCTTTTATGCCCTTTCCTCTAATAAAAGCGTTTTGCAAGCAATTTCCCCACATGTTTATGCATGTCTGAAAGCGTTCTTTGATCGGAGGCCTGCACCACAGCATTTGCAGGACTGAAGGAGAATTGTGTTCTTGTTCACACTTTAGTTCAGAAAGTGCAAATGAAGCTGGTTCACATCCAGTGCAAACCAAGAGACCACCCCCCCCCCCCACACACACACACCAACCCTGATATTAGACATCAGAATTCCATGTCTGGATCAAAGTCAAGCACCATCTCTGATCACTTTTGTCTCTCTGGGATATGGATGAATGATTTTTTTCTTCCTCACTTTTTTGATACAATATGCCAAAATTCACAAATTTCTTCATAAAAAGGGTAGAAAGATCAAAAAGAATGGAATGTGGAAGGAAGCAAATTGAACCGGCTTTGAATCCTTAGTTCTTAAAAGCCTGGGTTTACTGCTTGCGTATTCTGCCATGTTTGCGGTGTTGCATTAAGATTGCTTTCCGTCATTTTTAAACAGCCTCCTCATCTTTAACTCCCATGATACTCTTCATGCAGGGGATAGTTGTACCCGTTGGGTTGGGCTAGCATGAATACATGAGAATTTCATGAAGTTCATTTTGTGATATGATTGACTTGAATGCACCATAAACATGGAGGAATACCCAGGAATTCAGTCCTAGACTTTGAAGAGCTAACCCCACAGAGCCTTCTGCCTGGATGGGTGATGCACAGAGCAGAGGAAATGGAGGGAAAGGCATTTTTCTATCCCCCCCCCATAGCACTCCCCCGCCCCCCAAGCAGACTGCGGGGATGTTGAGTACAAACAAGAAGAAGGAATTCTGCACACAATGCATAGTTCAGGGATGGAATTCACTGCCATGCGAAGTGGTGATGGCCGCCAAGCTGGATGGCTTTCGAAAGCGGGTGGGCAGGTTCATGGAAGTAGAGATGATTCATGGTCACAAGCTTTGCAGGGTATGGGCCGCCTCGTTCACCAGAGGAGGCATGCCAATCATCTCCCAGTTGCTGAGGAGCTTGGACAGGCGGAGGTCTTGCACCCATTCTGCTTGAAGGATCCTTTGGGCAGCTAGTTTGCCATCATGTGGATGGTGTGCTGGACTGGATGGACCTTTGGCCTGATCCAGCATGCCCTCCCTTATTTATTTATTTATTTATTTATTTATTCATTCATTCATTCATTCATTTAAATATATGCCGCCCCTTGCAACAGCCTCGGGGCGGCTCACAATACAAAACAAATACAATATTAAAAACATATACAATAATTAAAAAACTATTGCTCCAGTGCTCCTAATTTTCCATCCGGCTTTCTGTCTCATATTGTTTTTAGTTCATGTGTTCATATCATGTCCATCAGCTTTTGCCTTGACCAAGCCAACTGAAATCTGTGGTAAAAGAGATCCCTTAGATGTGACCTTTCTTGCTCTAGAGCTTTTGTCTCATGCCCAGAAGCCACATCCCCCTCAATCCCAAAAGCCCCAGTTCCCCCTTGGTTGTGTTATGGTGATGCCAGGAGATCCCATGTGCAATGCGATTGGTGGCATTCCCATCGCAGCACAAGATGGTGCCATTTCATGATCCAGCTCCCCAAGGTCCACTTCCAGCAGGTACGGTGGCTTAACAAGGAAAAAAGCACCGGAGCCTGGAGATGCTCCAGAAAGGAAGACATGAATTTGCTTCCTTCCAAGCAGATTTCAAAGCCGCTTCTTTATTTATACTGTTGCGTTTAGCAAGGATTCCATGTTGTGCTTGTTTGCTGCGCTTACGCCTCAGGCTGCCTCAGTGATGAACATCAGAAATGGCAAGCTCAGACTTTCGGAAGGAATGCATTTTAAATGACATGCTTTCCAGGGACTTCAAGGTTTGCTCAGATGCTTAACCTTCTGCTTTCTTTGAGACAGATCAACCTTCTCTTTCTCATCGTGCTATCGAGAGCATCAAGCGGCCTTGTGTTGTCTTCATATAGTTCACTCACAGCAGCTGTTCCAGGCACACAGAAGCGCATTTGGAAATTCTTCTCTTCAGAGATTCACCCTAGAAACTGTATAGGGCTGTAGCTCAGTGGTAGAACCCATAGTTCAAATGAAAACAGTCAAGCTGTTGCATCTCCAGAACTTCTGAGGGAAGCAGACCTTTGAGGTAGATCTTACCTGTTGTCCTGTCATTGTTTGCCCATATAACCCCAACCTTGCTGCTCAATCATGTTCCCAAACCCTAAAGGTGGAATGAACCAGACATCCCCCTCAGTCTTCTCAAGGCTAAACATGCCCAGTTTTCCCAACCTTTCCTCACAAGGCTTTGTCTCCGGCCTCCTTGTTCATCCTTGTTGCCTTCTCTGAATCTTTTCTAGCTTGTCTGCATCTCTCTTAAACTGTGGTGCCCAGAAATGGATGCCGTACTCAAGATGGGGCCTAACTAGTGCTGAGTAGAGGGAAACCAGTACCTCACATGATACGGAAGTGATAATTTATTAATATAGCCCAATATTGCATTAACTTTTTTGCAGCAACATGGCATTATTGACTTCTATTGAACCCATGATCTACAACGATTCCTCTCGCTTGTAATATTGTTGAGCCAGCTAACTTCCATCTTGCAACTGTGCCTTTAATTCCCTTTTCCTAAGTTCAGAACTTGGACTCTGTCTCAACTGAATTTCACTCTGTTGCTTTCAGCCAGTGCTTCAGCCTATCAAAATAACTTTGTATATTCTTTCTGTCTTGTTGCTTCTGCCTTCCTGGATATTAGCTATTCCACCAATTTTCTGTCTGAAAATTTTTTATTGTTCCCTGCACATCCTCATCCAAGTAATTAGAAACACAGAAGCAGAGTGAGTCAGGAGGGACCTCCCGGGCCATCTAGTCTGACCCCCGGCTCCAACCAGCTCCACTCACGACATACCCACCACGTGCATGTCCAGCCTAGAGCACTGGGCCCAAGACTGAGCCCTGGGGCACCCCACCTGCTACCCCTCCCCGGTGTGAGAAGTTGCCCCTGAGAAGCAAACTCCAATTCTGTAGCCAACTGCGACTCCACCTGATCATAGTTCCATCTAGCCCACTTTTACCTAGTTTGCTAACCAGAATATCATGGGTCACTTTGTCAAAAGCTTTGCAGAAGACAAGATGGATTATGTCCACTGCATTCCCAGAGTCCACCAGGGAGGTTACCAATTTAAAAAAAAAAACAAAAAAACAGATTAATCTGGTAGGGTTTGTTCTTCTGGAATCCATTTTGGCTTCTCATAATCCCTGCATTGCTTTCAAGGTGCTCGCAGAGTGACTGCTTAATCATCTGCTGCAGAATTTCCCCAGGGATTGAAGTCAGACTGACCAGCCTGTAGTTCCTACATTCTTTTTTACCCCCTTTCTCGAAGAGAGGAACAACATTAGCCCTTTCCCTTGCCTTCTGTGATTTCTCAAAGAGAACAGGCAGTAGTCTGGATTCTTTATGACTCTACAACGCAATTCATCATGCCCTGGAGATCTGGACCCATTCAAAGAAAATGAGGTGTCCCTTGACTATTTGTTTATTAATCGCAAGCTTCTACCTGACCCTCCGGTTTGTGCTTCATTTCTGCCAGGGGGCCGGGTGGTCATAGGCCTGCCTTTGGGAATAGAATGACCCAAAGTAGAAATTGTCCACTTAGGCATTTTCTTCATCACCTTCACTAATTTGCCCTCCTCATTGATCCACCATTTCTTTTCTCTGTCATTTACTGTGCACATCCCTGAAAAAAAGCTTTGCTGAGCCACGCAATTCTGTGCTACCTGCTTGTACTCTTCTTTTGGCACTTGGTTTTCCTTCCACTCCCTGTACACATCCTTATTTATTTATTTGTTTGTTTGTTTGTTTAAACATTTCTATGCCGCACCCATTGCTGAAGCCTCGGGGAGGCTTACAAAATAATTAATATAATATTAATTAATTATAATATTTTTTGTTTTTAGCTCAACTCAAAAGTGTTTTGTGGAGCCACATTGGTTTCTTCTGACATCTTATACCTTTGGTTTTCATTGCAATTTTGTTTGCAATTGTGCCTTCAAAATTCCCTGTTTTAAAAGCTCCCACCCATCTTTTAGTCCTTAAGGTCACTTACCATGGGATCTTACTCATTGTGGTCCTGAGTTGATTAAATTCAGGTTTCTCAAAATCCAGAATACTTGTATGATGACACCCATTTTTGCTTCCTTGAGAATCCAGAATTCAAGTATAGCATGGTCACTTTCCCCCAGAATTCCCATAACTTCCACTTTATCCACCAAGTCATCCTTATTAGTCAGTATTAAGTTGAGGATATCCGACCCTCTAGTCCCTACCTCCACTTTCTGTTGAAGAAAATTATCTTCTAATTAGAGGTCGTTGAGGCCCCATCGGTGAGGGTGTTCAAAGACAGGCTGGACATGCATATGGTGGGCATGTCGTGAGTGGAGCCGGCTGGAGCCGGGGGTCAGACTAGATGGCCCGGGAGGCCCCTTCTGACTCACTCTGTTTCTATGTTTCTATCTGCCATGCATGACAAGAATTTTTTGGAGGGGCCACTTTTGGCAGAAATTATCTTGCAACAGTTCTCGGGATAACTGAAGTTCTCCATTACTATCATACCACACTTCCTTGAAGTGCTGGCCATTTGCTTAACAAAACTGTCATCCTCATCTTCTTGCAGATTGAGTGATCAGTAGTAGAATCTGAGCATCCTGTTCCTCTTATTGCTTGACACATTTCTTAGACTCAGAAGCTTTTGTTTGGGGCTACCAAGCTCATCATCCTCCATTTCTGTGCAAGGCTCAGTATATTTAACCTATGATGTAACTCCACCTCCTTTCCCATTTCTTCTGCTCTTTTTGTACAAGTTTTATCCTTCAGTTGCTAGATCCCAGTCAAGGGCATCATCCCACCAAGTTTCAGTAATACCCATCAAGTCGTATTTGTCTCCATGAATTAAGAGGACAAGGTCATCCTGTTTCCTATACTCTGTGCATTAACGTAGAGACACTGAAGGCAAGGAGCTTTGTGGTCTGGCTTCTTTCTCCCAGTATTGAGAGGACTATTTTGGGACATGAATAGAGCTCTTCTCTGTGTTACGCTGTTTATGCCTTCATCCACAGCTGCCTCCAAGTCCACATCTCCCTTCCTGGTAAGACTAAGTTTAAAGCCCTCCTGATGATGTTTTTCATGCTGTGGCCAAACACATTCCTTCCAGCACTGGTAAGGTGCAACCTGTCCCTCACCAGGAGTCCATCATCCAAATAGCAAGGCCTGCGGTCCCAGAATCCAAATCTCTCATGTTGGCACCACCTTTGTAGCCAGTGGTTCACCTGGAGTATTTTTCTTGACTTTGCTATTCCTCTTCCAAGACCTGGAGGGTGTATGAGAAGACTAACTGGGCCTCAACATTCTTGACTGCCCTTCCCAGAGCTTCAAAATTTGATGTGATTTATTTATAGTTCCATTTGGCAGTATCATGTGTTTCCACGTGGATTAGAAAGGGGGAATATGTGTCTATGGGCTTTATGAACTTCGGAAATCCTTCATTCCCATCTCTAATCCAAACTCCAGGGACTTGGCTAGTCAGTCTCACGCGACAAGGAGTGCTCTTCTTGGGCAACTCTCTGTGTGTCTCATGCTCGGTGATGCACAGGTCCCCTTGCAAGTCTTCTTCTGCAGGCTGTCTGCTGGTCTCTTCCTCCAGTGGCTGAAGGTGATTACTGAACTCTGATGGTTCCACTGTGGCAAAGCATCTTCCAATTCGTCTGCTTCAAGCTCTTACCCTTCTCCACTGAGTTTCTTCTGCGTTGGCTATCCTCAACTCAGCATTCTCCATTTCGGTTCAAGCTGCTGCTGCTCCTCTTCCATCTCTGGTCTTCTTGCGGTTCCACTGTTCTGTTCAAGAACACTTCACTTTCTCTCAACCCGTGGAGGGTGGATACCCACTGCTCAAGCTCTCTGTTTTGCTTCTAATAATTCAGCCAGTTGACTTTTATTGCAGAATAGACCACGTTAGTCTCAGCAAGGGGAACAAACATCACACACCCTTTGCGGGTCACTAACACCAGAGAATCCTTCTGATCCATTCTTTGCTGCATAGCACAACGGAGGATAATGCAGAGATATTAATTTTGGAGTCTGACTTCAATTTTGAAGACTAATTAACTTTGAAATCTGACTGAAGTCAGTTGAAACCTGACTTTTGCTGCTTGCGGTGACCTCCTCTCACTTCCCAGGATCCCTCAGGTGTATGGAGATTATGCCCACTGCCTCAGATCTCAGGCTGCTCCCTTGAGCTGGTCAGTTGAAACCTGACTTCTCTGTTGCTTGCAATGACCCCCTCTCACTTCCCAGAATCCCTCAGGCATATGCAAATTATCCCTGTCAGCTCAGATGTATATAAGCATGGGGGCAACCACAGAAGTGGAATCGTGGCTGCGGCAAGCCCCCGGTCATGTGCGGTCAGGAGCTCGGTGCCCGCCTCCTTTTGTTCAAACTACAGACAGCTCTTTGGCAAAGGCACGCTATTCTTCACTGTGCACCAATGGTGGAGGCACAGAGCCAACAGAGGAAGGATCTCTGAACACACATAGGGTGCTTTGTTGAACCCCAACTAGAGACTATTCCCAAGGACCCTCCTTTTGAGTCACCCTGGACCCCACCCCCTGGGAGTGCCCCTCTGGGAATGGGCAGGCCGCCTCACTACACACAGGCCCTCTGCATGGCTAGTCCTCCTCTCCTGACACCAGATCATGGGGTGAAGGATCAGAGCAGACTCCCCTAGCTCCTCCCCAAAGTCCCCTCCCTGCATTTCCAGACCCTGTCAGTTCCCAGGGTCTGCCTGAACACCTGGAGACAGCGGCCTTGGGATAAGCTCTCCCACCTCCACCATCTCTAGGTCCACAGGCCTCCTTTCCAAGGCCTCACCGTCCTCATCCAGAGACTCAGGGCCACCCTGGGCCTGGACAGTGCACCCCTTTCCTTCCCAGCATATGAGCCAACAATGTGATGTGGCTCCAAAAGGAGAACATGCTCTTTTGGCCCACATTAAGAGAAGAATAATTCCCAAATCCCAGGAAGCCCTACTTCCCCTCTGCTCAGCACCGGTCAGGCCTCACCTGGAGTCCTGTGTCCAGTTCTGGGCATCTGAGTTGAAGAAAGAGGCAGACAAGCCGGAAAGGGTTCAGAGTGGGCAGCAAGGATGATCCAGGGACTGGAAACAAAGCCCTGTGGGGAGAGACTGAGAGAACCGGGCATGTTTATCCTTGAGAATAGCACTCTTCCAGCTCCTGAAAGGCTGTCACAAAGAGGAAGGACAAGATCTCTTCTTGTTCATTCCAGAGTGCAGGACACGGAATAACGGGCTCAAGTTCCAGGGAGATTCTGGCTGGTCATCAGGAAGAATCTCCTGGCTGTTTGAGCAGAATGAGGTCGGGATCAGTGAGCTTGGAAGGTGGTAGTTTCTCCCATTCTGGATACATCTGAGGGGGATGGCGGAACTTGATGTCCTGCACTAGCAGGGGGTTGGAACTGTTGCCCTTCTTGGTGTGTTCCAGACTTCCTACTTCCGGATCCTGTGATATGTTTTGCAGGTCCCTTTTCCCCAGCAGCCTTGCGAAAGACCTCTTGGGCGTTTAGAGAAATAAAGCTCTGGTTTTACCAAGCTCATATTTTGGGGGAAGCACAGAATGCTTCCTTGTTGGGCTCGGGGCACCATCCTCACAAAATTGCCCCCAGTAAAAGCCCTCCCAAAGCAACTTGCAGAGCTGTGACGCCTGCCAGGGCTCCCTTGACTGGCACTGACGGATCTTCCATCAAAGAAACACATCTCTCTTCTTCCTGTCTTTAAAAAACAGCAATTATGTGAAAATGGCGTCTGATTTATTTGAGCCTGCGCCATCGGCCAGTTGTGAGTCACTACAATTTATTGCCAACCGTCACTTGTACATGATAGGTTTGTAACAAATATCTGCCGCATATTGTTAAATTAATCTTCCATTTAAAATTAATGGAGTTAGACTCCCTAGGTTGAATGTAATTTCGTGTTCACGGGTAGGGAGCGATGCGCACCGCATACGGAATGAGCGCAGGCCAAACGGCCTAATCTTTCATCACCTTGAACCTGGCAGTGAGGACAATTCCTGGTAGCTGCTAATGAGATTGTGCTTGTGCGTCTCCCGAGGATGCCGGCTCAAAGCAGCCTTACTGCTCGGCTGCAACAGCCTTCGTCTTATTTTAATAATTCCTCAGATATGACAACCCTGATGTTGTGTATGAAAGAGCGAAGCTTTGGATAAAAGACAGAGAGAAGGGAAGATGAAATGAATTTTACATCATTACTTCAAAACCGTAACTGGCAAAAGGGAACGTGTCGCGGTTAAAAATGTAGTAAGCATTTTAGCTGTGAAATATGATGACAGTGAGCAAGAGTCATGCTTCCAGTCCCTATTAGGATGTGTCTTTGCCTCAGGCATTTTCCCTGTCATGTTTACCCCCATAACACTTTATTTCTTGTTCCCATATGGAAGGAGAGAGGGGGGTGGAAGTGAGCGAGTAAAATTACGTAGATGAAAGGATCGTCTGGATGGAATCCAGACAGGTACAGATCTTCCCTTTGATTGGATGAAATGAGGGACTAAGTGTGCATGATGCTAATTGTGTCATTTGTGAGTGTGCTGATAAGGCACAACGCTGCCCCTCCCCCACCCCACTCTGCAGTTAAGCCCCCATTTGCCTGGTGGGAGCCATTTCCTAACTCTAACTCACCTAGTATGTATGTGTACGGCCAAGGATATTTTCTCTGGAGATTTCAAATTGGGTGCACAAATACTGTGTTTTGTACACGATTTGGTGTGCAAAATCTCTGGAGATTTCAAATTGGGTGCACAAATATTGCAAGACTAGGAAAAATTAGTGCTAGGAAAAGATGAAGGCCAGACATGTAAGCTTCCTCTTTGCAAAGGTGAGTTTGCATAGCTATTTCCCGTAACAGGTGGTCTCACACTGCCAAGGAAGCTGAACTTTGGAACACAATTCACTTTGACTTCTTCAGCAAATAAATTGGATATTTTTATACTAGGGTACTGATATCTGAAATGTAGACCCCCATCCCATCCTCCCCTGTTTCTCAGCCCACATTAACAGGTTTCAGGATGTAGGTGACAATTGGAAGATTTTTTGCGTTTCCTTTAACAGATCCTGTTTTGCTCATATCAAAGAATTGAGGCAAAGTGAGCAATACCCTATTTTTGTCCTGTCAGAGGGAACAGTGGGTTGAATGGGGCTGGATGAGACACTCTCAACTGATGGGGGTGTCTTTTTGTTCTTCCTCAGAAATACAAATCTTTCTCATAGGTTGTTAGGACAACATGTTGCCCAGAGGATAGAAAAGAAGGCACATTAAAGTTCAGTTGAACTGGAACAACACCGCAAAAGCCATTATCTAGCATCCTTTGAGGGTCTTTTTCCTTATTCTCTGAGCCTGCACCCCAGACCCCGGTTTGTCTGACAAAGCTTCCCCTCTCCCTAGGCACCAGGAGAGACTTTAATCATAGCAAAACTGGCCTTTTATCCCTTCCCTCCCAGAAATCGAACTGCAAATGTTCTAGCAGCTTTCCCTACTGTGAAATTGGCAGTAAAACCACATGCTCATTCTGCTCTGTCCAGCCAATTGTTCACAAAAGGTTCACCGCTAAAGGTGCAATACATTGCAGGGAACCAGAATGGTTCTGAAATGCACAGTTGCTGTAAAAATGATATTTCACAATCCCGCATGCGAAGGCAATCAGTTTATATTGCTGGAATACCGGGCAATATTTGAGAATGTTGCTAAACATCAAGTCTGACCATGTGTCGTGCATGAAGCCCCGACAGAAGCAGTGACTCATGAGGAGGACTTGCCCTTGACACACAGTGCCCAAGAGTCGACCCCACAACCCAGCGCAGGGACAGCTGAGCCAGTTACTGCGCCTTCCTCTGACCCCCAGCACGTTGAGCAAACACCTGGATCTTTATCAGAGGCAGAGAGTCATGAGAAAGAGGAAGCTGCAAGTCCTCCTCATGAGTCACCGCTTCTGTCGGGGCTTCATGCATGACACCATGGGGCAGCTTTGAGCCAGGACTTCTGGACCCTGCTGTGGCCCCTCCTTTTTTTTTAGCACTGCTTTCTAGTTAAATTTCCCATAATGCTATGGAGAAAAGTAAAATGGCGACCACTGCTTGCCAGCAATAGGAAAAGCACCCCACTAGGTGCCTTGCTGGACACCCATGCATAAAGCAAGAGGCCTCCATAATTCCACTAGGTCAGGTGATGGCCCCATTCCCAGCTATCCATGGACAAGAAGTCAACTGGTGATTTGGTTGGGCCAGAAACAGCTGTTGGCTTAATCTGGCACCAGTAGGAATCATAGAATCATAGAATAGAAGAGTTGGAAGGGGTGATGATGGCCATCGGGTCCAACCCCCTGCTGTTGCAGGACATTAATTAACTTGAATTAATTATTCCATGCCTGCATTCTGGTATCAGTGAGAAGAGATCTTGACCTTCCTCTTTGTGACAGCCTTTGAGTGATCTCATGTTCCCCCTCAGTCTTCTCTTCTCAGGACTGAGCTTGCCAAGTTCTCTCAGTCCCTCCTCGTAGGGCAGTGTTTCCAAACTCTGGATCATTTTGTTGCCCTACTCTGGACCCTTTCTAATTTACCTGCATCTTTCTTAAATCTTGGTGGCCAGAACTGGACACAGTATTGTGGAGTTCCTGTGTATAAGGAACCTGTTAACATGTTTGCTGTAGCAAATTTGTGGTGCAATTCTTCCAGTTTCTACTCAAAAGTAAGCCATATTACTATGTATTGCACAAGGGTATTGTGCAATTGTGCATTGTGTATTACTGTGCACAAGGGTGCTGTGAATTGCATTACAACTGTGAAGGTTGCCTGGTCGTCCAAAAATTAGTCCCTGGCCATGCAGCATGTTCACCTCTGAAAAGGAGGAAAACATTGCAAGCACAAACCGGATCTGTCCCAGATAAATCAGATGGATCAGATGTCTCAAATCGACTGAGTCATGGATCATGCACCACTTCTCTGCGGTGGTGCCCCAGCCATGGAATGCGCTCCCCAGAGAGGTCCGCCCGGTGCCGACGTTATATGCTTTTTGGCACCAGGTCAAGACCTTTTTATTCTTCCATACTTATAATGTTCAGTATTTTAACTATGTTTTATGCTCAGTTCGTGGATTATTTTGTATTATTTTGGTACATAAGTATTTATTGTATTTGACTTGTAAGTCATCCAGAGACCCGCAAGGTATTGGATGGGGTAAATACCAGAATAGACTAGAATAGAATAGAATAATTACATAGTTAACAGAATTAGTAACTCAACTGAAAAAGAAAGAAGACAGGATGAATCAAGGGCTTTTATTTCCCCCTTTTCTTACCACATTTCTGGATAGGCTGGACGTCCACATGGTGGGCATGTCGTGAGCGGAGCTGGCTGGTGCTGGAGGTCAGACTAGACGGCCCGGGAGCCCCTTCTGACTCTATGTTTCTATGTTTCTATTTCCCCCCTTTTTGTAAGAGCTGGAAGAGAAACCCAGGAAATCACAAACAATAATGCAGTTTTCTCTCGTTTGATATAGATCACAGATGACGTAGTGTACATCAAGAAGAGATGGGACTTGCAATGTATCTTTCGGTTAGATTTGTTAGGGCTTGCAATATCTGTTGAAGTCAGCAAGACTAGAATAAGTTTTAAGTAAACACTATCAATTTTGATGATAAGATTTTGATAGTGGATATCTTCTCTCTCTCTCTCTCTCATGTGTGTGTATGTGTGTGTGTCTTTCTATACAAAGCAAAACAGCCGAAGTTTCTTTATTCATGGAAATGTGACCATGATGGGACAATATGCAATGAAGTGGTTTTGTGCATTAGTTTGTTAAAAACACAGAGGTTGCCATATTCCCTTGGTTTGATTTGTGTTTTAATGTGACCCGACCTCACCTGCAGGTGCTTTTGAGGATTTGTACTGATTCTCATGCAAGCATCCTCAGAAGTCTGCTGCTGGAAGGATAATATGTAATGCAAGTGGATCCATTATGGAATCTGCATGAGAGGAAAAAGTGGGGTATTTCGCAACACTTTTCTTCAATCAGAAAATGCATGCAAAACTGCTTATATATTTTTTATTTATTCATTCATTCATTCATTCATTGTATTTGTGTGATGCCCCATGGCCAGAAGTCTCTCTGGGAGGCTCATAGCATGATCATAAACAATAATACAGATAAAAATAGGAAATACAGATAAAAATAAATGGCAAAAATAATTAAAACCATAAAACACAAGAGAGTAAAAATACAATATAAAACAACAGGCAGATAAGCAGAATATAAACAATAAAACAACAAACAAAAAGAACAATAAACCAGCAGCAAGAGCAATTATTATAATCTAAAAACACAGATTATATAAAAAAGTCTTTAAAAAGTCTTCACTTGGGGCCAAAATCAAGGTAAAGTGGGTGCCAGTTGTACTTCGTTGGAAGGGAATTCCGGAAGTGAGTTGTGACAAAAGAGAAGGTCCTTTTTCCATCTCACGTCCTTTGTGGGGTTTGTGAAGGGCAAGTTCCATTGATGGCCTGAATGGTCTGGTGGGGATATATGGAAACAGGCTGTATACTTACAGAAAAGCATGAACAAAATGCATATATTAGGGGAAAGAGCACACAAAAAATGCATGTAAACATTCATGACGCTTATCTGCAAAAATGCATTCGATTGTTACGATATTTACCTTCGTATCTCCCTGCTTTCCCACCTCGTTCCCAGTGAGTGATCACACCCATGGCAAGAATGATGTGGAAGCCCACTGGGGTTGGGAAAGGGAGGGGTTGTAGGAGGAGAAAGCAAGGAGACAACCTCTTCACTACGGGCTCTGACCCTGCCCAATGTTGGCACATGCCCCTGACTGATTTTTATTTATTTTATTTTATTTATTTTTGGATTTATATCCTGCCTTTTTCCTACAAAGGGATCAAGGCAGCTTACATCTCCTCCTCCATCTTATCCCCACAACGACAACCCTGTGAGGTAGGTGGCTCTGAGAGTCCATGATTGGCCTAAGCTCACCCCGTTGGCTCCATGGCTGAGTAGTAACTAGAACACGGATTGCCTGAGCTGGCTGTTCCATGCTCTTAACCAGTATACCACACTGGCTCTCTTCTCGATGCATAATATTGTATTACTACCTAAAAATGAGGGCAAATATTTACCATGGACCAACAGCAGCCACCAGAATTGCCAGCTGCCTTAGCATTCATGGGCTTGCAAGAATGCCAGAAAAAAGTTGCACCCTTCAGAGTGCAATCCTAAGCATTTCTCTAAGAGGTTATTCCCATAGAGTTCAATGTGAGTTACTCTTAGGCAAGTAACTCACAGGATGGCGCCAGGAAAGCAACCTGAAATGCGTAATATAGCTTCCGTATTTTTTTTTTTTAAACAGATGTAGAAAAATGTGTATATTAGGTGGAAATGCACACAAAGTGCATTTGATGCTGAAAATAACATCACGTTAGAGAAAATGGTTTCCCAATTGGTGCACATTAGGAGAAATGTCCACAGAAATGAATACTGATGTTCACGGGGGCTTTTTAAAGCACACAGAAATGGAGGGGAAAGCGGAACAGAGTGCAGCTTGAACTGGGGAAAGGAATGTACTGAAAGGAAGGGGAATTGCCATTTCATCTCTCCCCTTGTCAGAGTTCCTGCTCCGATGGGACTGGGGATCCCTGGGATAATCTCCGAGGAATGCTCTCCAGTCATACAAGCCCTGACTGAAGTCTCTGCAAAATGTATGGGTGTGTTTGGGAGGGGGAGAGCTCTGATGGAAAGGCATCTGCAAGTGGAACAGAAGGAACCCCTTTTCTTCCTACACTGGGCATTTGATTGGAAATAAAAATGACTGATCGTTGCCCACCGCAGAGTCTTTTGTTCAATTCCACTCCGATTACAGAGCCTATTAGTTGGAGTTACAGCCTATTTAAGAGCGGTGCTTACCCGTAATAGGGGCCAAATGATTTTGGAAAGTTCAGATTTACCGGACTCCCTACAGAAATGAATTCAGCGCCAAACGTATTGATGCCAGGCTGGAGCGAAGCTGCCTCGGTGGGGACCTGGGGGGAGGTTTGCAAGAAGTGTGCGGCAAGCAGAATGAGAGATCAGATAGCTGCGAGGCCCAAGGGCAGGCTAAAACTCTGGAGTTCATTGCACCAAGTTCATCAGATGAAAATGAGGGTTCTGCCGGCGTGGAGCAGCTGTGTGTACGGCAGGAAATTCAGCTTGTTAAAATGGTTCCTGGATTCCATCTGCAGCTCTGCTGAGAGGTGTTTATGATGCGTTGGTGTGTTGCTGACCTTCCCTGGAGATGGAGCCAGGAGATGTGGAGGCCTTGCATTTCCCCAAGTCTTTCACGGAACCAGGAAATCTCCACTTGGAAATGGTGTAGGTTCCTCACATCACTTTTGGAACTGCTCTCCCAGCAAGACATGGAGGATCTTTCTGAGTCTCCAAAAGAGGGCCTGGTGAGAAAACATCCCCTTCGAGTCTCCTTTCCAAACAGGAATATTTCTCAGAAGGATTCCAGGCAAAGAGACATGACTTCTCCCAGGAGACCATCAGATGTCCTCAAGATGACTGAGTCCAGGGAGGGTTTGTGTGAAAAGGGCCAGTTGTCCTGCTCAAAAATTAACCCACTGCAGCATATGGACCAGAGGTACCATTAAACACGACCTCTTTGGGAGGATGTGCTTTGTATTTATTCCTTGTGTCCATAGAGAGTGTATTAACCCACCACACATCCTGATTAAGGGAAGAGCAAGTTACGTATCCACTATCTGAACAGTCCCTATCTTGTATCCATTTTCGGTTTCTCTTTCTCTTTCACTTTTGTCTATCCAATGTCAAAACAAGACTAAACTTTAAAAAAAACCCTTCGTGTTTTATCCATTGTGCAATGGAGAACTTGATACATGTTTATCCTGAAGTATTTGGGACAGGAGGGGAACAATAACAATATTACTTTTTAAAAAGAGAGTGAGACAGCAAAGGGTTCAAACTAACAGGGCGGGATAGAAATCTAACATAAGTCAATAAGCAAAAGCGCTGCTTCTTGAGGCAGAGAGACCAAGTTTAGTCCAGAAGGAGGTTTTGTGCGTGTGTCCATTTATCTGCTACAAATGCTTTTGGCTTTGCTGCAAAACTGAGATCCGAGCAATAACCAAAGCGTGTTTTCTTGCATGATTTTCTGTGACTGCTGTCTAGGTGGCAGTGTGATAGAACGGGATGGTGCAACTAGGCAAGAGAAAACGTTTCCTTTCATTTTGCAAAGAATACTGAATTTTCCCCACTCTTGGGACCAAAACGAAACAGTCTCACTGAAAGCAGAAAACTGAAAATAGAATCAAACACGCAACAGCTGTGCGTATGGAATGATGAGCATACAGAAAAAGCAGTATGTGTTGCAAGCTCAGTGAGGGCTGGAATATGTCAAGAGCCACGCAGGGACTAGAACACACAGCCCCATGTCTCAATCATATCCGACCCATCCTGTTTCTGCATCTGTGATTTCCATTTCTATGTGGTTTATCAAAGAAGGGCACAAAACATGCATTTTTGCATGCAATTTCCCCTAATGGTCATATGATCCCTAATATATATGTTTTCACAACGTCCCCTAATATACCTATTTTTAATTGCAATGTTCCCAAATATATTTGTGTGTGTGGAATTCTATGCATTGCAACATCTGAAGAAGTGTTCATTCTGAAAGGCAACTGTGTTTTGATGGATTAGTCTGGGAACTAGGGACTAAAACACCAGTGTGTGAACTACATGGGTTTGTTGCAAAACACACAGACCACACTCTGTGCCTCCAAACTTGGACACAGCAGCAAAAAGGTTGCTTATGCAATCATGCATTTGCTCACATCCAGTTTGCTTTCTTTTCTTCTTCCTTTGCAGGGTTTTGCCCACGCAGAGAGAAGAGGGTAAAATGTTGCGAATGAATTGAAGGGGCTGAAACAGCCATTAATGTGTACAACCTCCATCAAGTCTGGGTATTAATGTTAGGACTTTTCAGGGGTGGTGGTGGTTCCATTTCCAGTGTGCCCCCTTGTCCGTGTCTGCTCTTTTCTTTTCATCTCCTTTTGCTTCACTTCGTTTTGTCCCTTTCCTTTCCTTTCCTTTCCTTTCCTTTCCTTTCCTTTCCTTTCCT
>JAIXND010000799.1:7901194-7952717 GCA_023646645.1 Varanus salvator macromaculatus | reverse complement strand
CCTGCCCTGCCCTGCCCTGCCCTGCCCTGCCCTGCCCTGCCCTGCCCTGCCCCTTCTCCCCTCCCCTCCCCTCCCCTTCCCTCCTCCCCTCCCCTCCCAATGGCCCTCTGGCCCCTTCCAACTCTACTGCTCTAGGATTCTACGATGATGGCAGCTTTATGGGAGCTCTCCGTGGTCCTGAACTGCACTGTCCCAAAGGGGTTCATTGCCAAATAGGAGCACCATGGATAGCTCCCCTAAAGCTACCTGGGATAAAGAGCCCCACTCTGTTTCTATCTTTCTGCTTTCCCTGGAAATTTGTCAAGCTAAGCAAGAACTCAGAAGTGGAATGAGAGGTAGAGTGAGCCACTCGGATTTATAAAATCAGAGACATCCTCCGATCCCTCAATTAAAGCCACAATGTCAATCCTCGGGGAACCTCTTTGTTACCTTCTGCAGTGTTGGAAGCTCTTGGAACTTGATGGCATCCCTTCACTTTATACCTGCATTTTTGGAGATTCTAACCTTTCTTCAGCCGATTTATTGATTGTACCGATGGAAAGAGGGAGGGGGAGGAAAGGGGGAGGATGTGCAATGAACAGAGGGAAGATGGCACAGTGGGAGGGGGAAGGAGAGAGAAGGTAAGGGGTGGAGGAACGAAAACAAATGGGAAGAAGACGTGACAGCGAGGGAGCGAACGCAGACCAGAGTTCCTTGTGAGTGTGGCCTGCAGGGGAGTTTTCCAGCAGAAAGTGGTGTAAATCAATGAGGAAGAAATTAATAGGGCAATTGTGCAAATGGAGCCAACTCGTTGAAGGCACACGCAATACATCATGGATGATTTAGAGAGGGGGAGCCCACAGGGCACACCTTGCAATTAATTGAAGAAAGAGGGATGCTGACACGCCAGAAAAGGGGGCAAAGGAGCAAGGCCGATGGGCTGTGCTGCCTCGGGCAAGGAGGGTGAGGGAGGAAGGGAAGGGCAAGACTGGGCGGCTGGGGAATGTTGGACATGCGGGCCTCCGAGCCAGAGAGTTGGTCCCTCCAGCAGGCAGGACACTCAGCTGACTGGCTGCAGCTCTTCAGGGACCTGGTGCCTGAGATAATTTCATCCAGAAATGATGGGCCTTCAGCCACAGATGTCCTGTATCCCTAGCCAGCTCTCTTCTATTTGAACGAGTGTTATGTCACTGGACTACGTACCAACGCTATCAAACTAAATTACTTTTAAAGAAAGGTTGGATTCTGTCATCCTATCTCATAGTCATTTAATAATGCATTTGAATTTAATAAATTTTAAATTATAATAATTATTTAATTTATCTTGGGGTGCTGGTCAACTGCAGGCTAAACATGAGTCAGCCGTGTGATGCAGTGGCCAAGAGGGCGAACGCCACCCTTGGTTGCATAGCCAGAAGTGTGGCTTCTAGATCGAGAGAGGTATTACTACCACTCTACACGACTCTGGTGTGCCTGCAACTGGAGTATTGTGTTCAGTTCTGGGCCCCTCATTACAGGAAGGATATAGCCAGGTTGGAGTCAGTGCAGCGTAGGGCCCCAAGGTTGGTGGCCGGTTTACAGGGGATGGGGTATGAAGCGAGACTGAGGGAACTGGGTCTCTTCAGCCTGGAGAAGAGAAGACTCAGAGGGGAGCTGTTAGTGACATACAGGTACGTGAGGGGATGCCACGCAGAGGTGGGTCATGACCAATTTCCCCTGCAGTGGAGGGCAAGATGTGTTCCAGTGGAGGAAACATTCAGGATGGATGCTGGGAAGCACTTCCCCGTTTGGAAATTCCAAATTCCATGAGCTTCAACCAGCTTGAATTTTGCTGAAGGAGTCACGCCTACTAGAGCAGAAGGTAATGGGAACCTAAATGACCCTCAATGGTAAGCAATTCTATGTCCTCAGTACATCTAAGCAAAGGCTCTCTCCCATTTTAGATATTGCCAGGATGTGCCCTCTCTAGCTCTTACAAAATCAGGCAGACTAATATCAGAAGAGATATTAGACCTTTAGCATTTTGGCTCCCGAGCTATAAGAACATTAATCTTGAGATAAGTGAATTGTAAGAATTCTGTTCTGTATTCTTGGCCAGTTTTAGACATGCGGTAGTTTCCATATTGTTTAATTTCAGTTGGAAATCCAAGTTCCGAAATGTAGGTCAGTCTCTCTCTCTCCCTCCCTCCCTCCCTCTCTCTCTGATATCTAACTTATACTACAAAGTGTGTTTTGTTATAATTATAAAGGGTTTAATCGACCTGGATGAAGAGTAATATGGTGTGGCTGGCTTCTCTTGACCCCCGCAATCGCCGTGACACAATGTCTCAGATTGCAAACCCATTCCAGATGGTTCAAGGGAGAACAAATGGTACCAGTGAATTTGCAACATGCAAATGATTCCTCGGGAACTTGGAATAGCTTTTGATCAGCTCCTTTAACAGAAAGGCAGTGCGAACATTTGCATGCAAGCAACTGATCAAATGTTAACTAAGAATTACTTAATTGCCTTAATGGTTTAATTTTATTTGTCACTAATCTGATTAGCAAGGAGGAACTACTGGGTAGGAGGCTGCGGAGAATTCTCCTTTTTCTATGGAATTACAGAAACTGCAGTGGAGTCATTAAGGTAGTGAGGTTTCAGCAACATTTTTTTCGCCGTGTCTTCCAATACTGCAGCTCCTTCTGAGGTTTTCCTTAAATACAAGACTCTAATAACATACATTAATTTCTGTCCCAGATAAGGTGAGCAGTGCCGTTTCTTGCCGAGTCATTTAATAGGGCCTCAGATCTAATTTAATAGATCCTTTATGTCTCTGTCAGGGACGGTTAACACTGATTGGTACAACTTCTTATAGAAGTCAGTAAATACATTAATCTCTTGGGAACTTTGGGATAACAATTCCATTAGCAGCAAGAGAGCACTGCAAGGACAGCCACATGAAAGGGCCGGAAGAATAAGTGAGCGGAATGCCATAAATTAAGGGAACAGCAGGTTTTCAAGCTTAGGGTGGCCATGTTGCCAGGATGCGCAATTTGCTCCATTTTAATTTCCCAGGGTGCCCTAAAGCACTTTCACCAGGGCACTGTTGACATTTTAAAATGGTGTTAAGGGGCACGCAGGGTAGGAAGGACCGATGTTGCCGAGGAACCTGCAACCCTGGATATCAAGGCTCAAGGAGACGGGAAGAGTGAGTTCCACACTCTCGTTGAGGCTTGTTGTGTTTCCCTTAGGCCACTCTGAGATGACTATGCCAGATTACATTCTGTGCCATATTGTGTGTTTAGCCTCCGCGGTGTGATGCTCTGGTTTATAATCTCATTCATCCCTTAACCAGCAAGATCAGTGGTCAGGGACAGTGAGATGAGATTTCCCTATTACTTCAACCCAGAGTATGGTCTGAAGTACTGGCAGAGACTCCTGCGAGTCCCTTGGACTGCAAAGCGATCAAACCGGTCAGTCCTAGAGGAGATCAGCCCTGACTGCTCTTTGGAAGGCCAGATCCTGAAGGTGAAACTCAAATTGGCCACCTAATGAGAAGGAAGGACTCCCTGGAGAAGAGCCTGATGCTGGGAACGATTGACGGCAAAAGAAGAAGGGGATGGCAAAGGATGAGGTGGCTGGATGGGGTCACTGAGGCGGTTGGTGTGAGCTTGAGTGGACTCCGGGGGATGGTGGAGGACAGGAAGGCCTGGAGGAATGTTGTCCATGGGGTCGCGATGGGTCGGATGCAACTTTGCGAGAACAACAACAACATGGTCTGAAGGCACATTGGGAATGAGCCACACTGAAGATAAGCCAGTCTGGGGGTGGCCTGAGCTTGGAGGGGAGACCCTTGGGAACCACATGGAACCACGTGGAATCCCACCGTGGGGAAAAGGGTGGGATACAAGTAAGTAAATAGCAGTAGGGGAAACAGTCTCACATCTTTTGAGTACAGTATGCTTCCAGGCTGTTCCTATTTGCCTTTTCCCTCCTTGAGAATGCTTGCCGACACTGTCACCATCTTGCCCTTTAGGAAACAGTGGTAGAGGCCCTGAGAAAAACAAAACAAAACAAAACAAAACAAAACAAAACTGACCATCGGTGTACTGCAGTGAGTATTCGCATTTATTAAAGCAACATGTATTCCTCCTTTCTGCATTAATCGCAAAGCTCAAGGCAGCTTGCAGTCAAAACCATCATTATAAAATAAAAATAATAAGATGTTACAGGGGCAGGGAAGTTAGCCCCCCCCCCTTTTTTTTGGAAACAGTTGTATAAAACATGATCCACTATTTAAGGAAGCCAAAAATTTCCCTAACCACTTGACTAGCTGAGTGCCTTTTGTAATAAAAAGGGCTCCCCAGGGCATGTAAGCACATGAAGCACAAAACGGGGAGAGCGTCACAAGGATCCAGAAGGGCTTTTCCGGCACTGCGAGCTTCTTGTGCTGCTCCAGTGGTCCTGCTTTCTCGCCCTTGGCCCCGTCCTGCTCATGAGCTGCCCGTTGGCTTCTAGTTGTCTGGATGCTGCGGAACTTTCTGCATAGAACCGATATGTTTTCAGGGCCGCTTATGCAGCAGCAAAATGAGCACGTACATCAGCAAGCAGACAAAAAATAAGGGGGACAAAGACAAAAACAGGCCAGGGGAGTCAAGGGTTTCCACAAGAGCGTGTCTGTGTATCAGGGATGGGCTTGGCCTCTCCAGAATCCCTTTCCCAGCTGCAGCAAATACAACAATTGTGGTCCTATCTGGATAGACAGAGCCTGACCACAGATACGCATGTGCTGGGAACATCCTGGCTGGATTACTGTAATGTGCTCTTCCTCGGGCCACCTTTGAAGATGGTCTGGAGACGGTCCGGATGGTCCAAACTAGGGCTGCGCATCTGATGCTGGGTGTCAGTTTGCGTGCACGTTTTGTATTTTGTATAAATGTGTTGTGCATAGAAACAGAGCGAGTCAGAAGTGGTCTCCTGGGCCATCTAGTCTAACCCCCGGTTTGAGCCAGCTCCACTCACAACATGCCCACCCTGTGCATGTATAAATTATTTTTGGATAAATTACACTGGTTGCTAGTTCAGGCCCAATTTAAAGGGCTTGTTGTAACATATAAAGCCCTAAAGGCTTGGAACCTGGTTACTTGAAGGACCCCCTTTTCCCAAATATACCTACCCAGCCATTTTGATCTGGGCAATGAGGTCCTTCTGAAAGAGGCATCCCTAAAGGAAGTGAGAGTGATGGCAAAGAGAAGAAGGGCCTTCTTGGTGGTTGCCCCCCACCTTTGGAATGGGCTTCCTGGAGAGGTCCTCCAGGCACTGTCACTGCTTTCATTTCAGTGACAGGTGAAGGCTGTCTGTTCTCATAGGTATTTTGAAACCTCATTTCAGTAGCTGGTTGTTCTAAGATCTTGTGCATTACCAGAAGTTGAATATTTTTCTTTAGTTGTTGCTAGGATTTTAATGCTTTGTGTTTTATTGCTGTATGCCACTTACACCCGTCGGGTTATTCAGCAGCCTGTAAAAATACACAAACACATCCAGGTTGCAATTGGCCCTTGGACTTCCTCTAGCCTGGAAGACGTCCATGTGCATCCAAATTGTGCCACTGGCAACCTTCCCCAGCCACCGTTCTTCTGATGGTTGCTCGTCGTAAAACTGGACTTGGACTGGGCAACCTTTCACTTCCAGTATACTTTCCAACAGAGGACTGTCCCCTGTCAAACAGGGCACATGGCCATCTCCGGGGCTCTTCCGAACAAGTAGTGCCCGTTTCTATAGGGCAGTGGAGCGGGTCTGAGGAGCTCTGAGGCCTCTGTTGTTCTGCAGTGCCTTTGCTCCAAGGAGCTCTGCCAGTTAAGTACTTGCACAGAGGAGAAGATAGGGCGTCTGGGGGAACCCTATCCAGGCAAAGCGGTCATGTTATTTTGGATGCAAAGCAGAGGCTTATCTGTCTTACTGTTGCAGCAGCAAAGAAAATCAATTTTGACACGGAACTGCCACTTTACAAGCAAATAACTATACTTTCCAATAACCTAATCTGTACAGAGCCTACTGAAAATTCCCTGAAGAACTAGTAGTTAAAACCTCCATTAAATCAAAGGCTTTAATATGGGAAGGGAAAAGAAGATGCCGTTTGACTTGGGAATGTAATGGACTCAGTGGGGAAATAAATACGTTGTTTTATGTGTACAGTTACAGAATTTGAGAACCCTGCCTCCATTTCAAAGGGAATTCTCTCGGCACGCAACTTAGTCCTAAGCAGATGTGATTTTTGCTTATTCAAAAACATTTAGGTAACAATTACTGCATAATAAATTATAATTGCCATCCTCTTTTTTTTCCTTTCCTTTTTTCCTTGGCGACTCGATGACTTTGCAAACAAATGGAAAAGAAATGCAATTATTGAAAACTGTAAACCCCATTTATCAGGAGTTTTTAAAGTGCTGATGCAAAACCACATCTTTTAAAAAGGAGTAAAAAACCAACAACATTGCAATGCTGCTTGCTGAAACAGGGACGATGCAATTAAATAGCCTAGTTTATTTTACTTTATTTTATTTTTTAAGGAAAGGATATGTGGGCCACTGATTTTTACTAGAGTACTGAGGGATTGATTTAAATAAATATAAATACACCCAGCCTTTCCAGTGCAGCGGAAGCTCAGAGCAGGTTGCAAAGAGGAAAACAGGAAACCAAAACTACAAATGCACAGTGCAAGCATGCTTGTGTTTACTTGGAAGTAAATAAATATGATCCCCAAGTAAGTGTGTTAGGTTTGCAACCCTGAAGTCCTATTGCACATATATTTGGAGTCCTGCTGACAAAACCCCTGAGTAACCATGATAAATTCAGCCAGGTGTGTTTTAACTGCCTTCCTCGTCGCTTTTTCTCCATCTTATTTTTGTGTGACCCTAACCCTAAAATATGCATTTACCTTCATTTGGCTCTGGAAGGGGCAAAATTAATTTATTTACCCTTTGTGTGTGGATGCACCTAGTTTCACAGTTTTGGACCAATCTGTGAAATGAAATGCAGTTACCTGTTCAGATGCCCCCTTCTCTGAACCTTGCAATACAGTTCTCTAACAAATGCAAGGAAAATGTGTACATTTGGGGAGATTGTACACCAAAACTAATGAATAACATTGTATTTGGATACAATGGATATTTGGATACAATTTGGATATTTCAATTTGGATGCCAGGAAGCACTTCCTGACAGTTAGGACCCCGAGGGCGTGGAATGGGCTTCCATGGGAGGTCGTTGAGGCCCCATCAGTGCGGGTGTTCAAGGATAGGCTGGATGTGCACATGGTGGGCATGTCGTGAGCGGAGCCGGCTGGAGCTGGGGGTCAGGCTAGATGGCCCGGGAGGCCCCTTCTGACTCGCTCTGTTTCTATGTTTCTATGTATGAATATTAATTAATATTATTGAATAGTAATGAAAATATTGGTTCCCCAGGATGCATATGTTGGGCAAAGTTGCATATAGAAATGTGCATGAATGTTTGTGCTATTTTTAAAAGATCCAACTAATGCAGAAATGGGTCTAGAAACATAGAAACATAGAAACAGAGCGAGTCAGAAGGGGCATCCTGGGCCATCTAGTCTGACCCCCTGCTCCAGCCGGCTCCGCTCACGACATGCCTACCATGTGCACGTCCAGCCTGTCTTTGAACACCCTCACCGATGGGGCCTCAACGACCTCCCGTGGAAGCCCATTCCATGCCTTCGGGGTCCTGACTGTCAGGAAGTACTTCCTGGCCTCCAAATGGAACCTGGGCTCCCTGAGCCCAACCTCATTCTCCATTTTCAACGCTTCTGACGGTTTCCTGAGGCTGTTGTGCTGCACAGCCAGAATGCTAGAAACTGGAACTAACCTTTGACTTGGCACCTTTTGGACAAATCCTAATGAAGAAGTATAGCATGGTCAGCAGATGGGATGGAAACAAATATTTTAAATCCACCCTGGATACTCTGCCAGACTTTCCAATCAATCACTGACTGGTAATCTGGAAGGTTTAGACATTTCATCCCATTAAGGTTAATACCAGCTTAAGCTCCAGCGCTATCAAAGAGGGAGGAAAATAAGAAATGTTGGCACCGACTTTCGAACATGAAACAACTCAATATATTTTTAAGATTGTCTGCCATGTTATCGGTCTAAGTGTGTATATTACACAGTTCTGCACTGATGATCACACAGTGTGTGAAGAGCATCAAAAGAAAGAATCAACATTTGAAGAACATCAAAAGAAAGACGAAAGAACAATTAGAGCCATTGTTCCATCCTGAAGAAGGATAGATAGAAGGTTGAAGAAGGGTTGGATCCAGATGCTTCCCCCGCCCCCATACATTTCCCCATCCCTTTTCATTTGTTTATCACCTTAATTGGGCAATATATTAGCAGTGGCATTATCATAGAGGGCTAGCAATTATGCTAATTTTTGAAAACACGCTTCCTCCATAAATCTGTTATGTTAATTTTCTGAAAATAGCCATCATCTTGAAAGCCTGGGTCAACTAGGAATGATCACTTCTTTCAGGTCCATTTCCACATATTTCCTCCATTTTCAACTCCCAAACCTATTCTGTGCTGCTGCTCTGCAAACGCTATTAATAGTGGCATGGCATAAGTATACGTATTTTGTATTTCAATGCACGTATTTTGAATGAAATGCATTTTGGTACACACGTGACCTACCCAAACAATTTTGGCGATATGCACATTTTCCTTTGCAGGCTTTTCCGGCGTGCGCCTTTCCTAAGGGGGTCCGTGAGTTTGCGTGGCTTCGGCAGGATACGTTGCGGGTCCAAAACCGTATAGATTTCTGAATGCAGGAAGTGTCTGGCCCATCCCTCTTTCTGGGCAATGCAAGCCAGGCAAATCCATTTTCTAAGTTCAGCCGAGCAGATTCTGCTCATCTCCTTGGGGCTAGTAAGCCACTGGCTTGCATGCAGTTGATGCTGGATTCACCGCAGACAATCTATATCTGAGACTAGATGGGTCATGAATCATATAATTAATTGGTCAGGGCTTGCTTTTCCTTTAAAAATAGCGATTGTGGTGAAGCAGGACAATGCAGATTAGGAGGAGGGAGTGACGGGATAGGGGCTTTAGCCTGTACTCTTTGATCCCCCCCCCCCAAAAAAAAAGCTCCTACTGTTTGCCCACATGGGTGCTCTTTCACTTCAGTGGCAAACAGCAGCTCGGGAAGGGTGAGCAAACAAGAAAGACTTGCTCTTGCCGAATTCTCCAAATTCCTTCTTGAAGCTCGTTTCATATAAGATTGGTGGCCTGTTTTTTTTTTCTGTGCGCATACAAGTCTGTGTATAGATTTTCCCCCCAAATGTACCTCTAATTGTACACATCTTTCAAATCCACACAATCTTCTCCCATTGATTAAACAAGTTTTGCATGCATTTTTCATAAGCACACAATTTTATCAGCATTTTCGAAGGGTATGTAGATTATCAAATGCTCTTTAAAATTGGTTCATGAGTCACAATGAAAGCTCAGAAATTGATTTATTTGATTTATTATATTTGTATGCCACTCCATAGCCAGTAAGATTCTCTGGGTGGCTTAAAACAAGACAAGATGCTAAATAAATACAATAATATAATCAAAAGTTTACAATGGCCACAATACAAAATCGGTATAAATACAATAATATAATCAAAGCAAATACCAGTTCAAATACAATATTAGCAACAGAGCAATACAAAATCAAAGTAACTTAATGCAATATTAAGTAACCCTAACCCTAATATATTAAATTTAATGTAATATCAAATAACAAAATACTATACCCCTGGTCCTGCTCAAAACCCCATACCCTTCAGCACAAATTGGATGGATTTGACCTGCAGGCTTTGTCTGAGTCCATGTCTAGATGGCTGGTGTGGTACAGTGGTTAAGAGCGTGGGACTGGGACTCAGGTGATCCGGGTTCGAGTCCCCACTCAGCCATGGAGCCCACTGGGTGACTCTGGGCAAGGCACAGCCTCTCAGCCCAACCTACCTCGCAGGGCTGTTGTTGTGGAGAGAAGGTTGAAAGGAGGAGGAGAATGATGTGAGTCACTTTGAGCTCTTTAACACAAAAGGCAGGACATAAATTTGAAAAATGAATGGTTTGGAAGCTATGTACTGGGTAAATCCTATTTCTTGCTTCTGGTTCTGGTTCTGTGTTTGGGTCGGGTTTGGGGGAACTGATATGATGTTCTCACGCATCTCTGCAGCTCATGGAGAGTGTTTTTCACAACAGTACAGGGGCCAAGAGTCAAGGCCATGAAATGTAGTCCTCGATCTGTTTCTGCTTCTAAATCACAACCATGGAGCAGACGTACCTGGCATGATTCTGCATTAAAGCATTGCACCTGGAAAGCCCATGTCCTCTTGCCTAAGGCTTCCTGAATTGCTTGGGAAACCATTCCTTCATCCATCCATGCCCGCACAACATTTGCAGCCAAGCCTTCTACTTCTATTCCACCCTTGCATTTATTAAGTAATTTCAGCCATGGCTCGCTCTGAATGCTCTAGACTCAGCTCTCCTGTCTTTAATAGGCCTTCAGTAGCTAGAACTACCACAAGGAGGTGGAATGTGAGTGCCGGAGTACTTTTGCTTTGTGTGTCATTTGTTGATAAACTAAAGCCCTTGGGTTTGTTGTTGTGTGCCATCAAGTTGTCTCCAACTTGTGAATGAAAGTAGAGGTGGTTTTATAGTGGATCTTATTGGGCATAAGAAGTTTACCTGGGCGAATAGATAGCAACGGTCACTCAGAATAGACAAGGGTTTGTATTCTGGAATACTGGAATACCTTATTCTGTATTTATTCTTGATGGGCCAATTCCCATCAAGTTTTTCTTGGTATTCTTTGCTTGTTTGGTCTGTGGGTTCCTCGCTTAGAATGAGGTGTATGCGTGTGTGTATGTGTGTAGACAGAGACATACGTTTTGTGATTTCTTAAAAGTTGATGGACAACTGTGACATTGTAATGCAGAGAGGTATACCTGTCGCCAAGTATATACTCTTTTCGGCGCCAGGCCAAAATCTTTTTATTTAAACAGTATTTTAAAATGCAATAGTTTTTAAGTTTAGTCACTCTGTTTGTTTTGGGATTTATTGTTTTGTTTTATTTTATTACTTATTGAAATTGTTTTAATTGTCTTTTTAAATATTGCAAGCTGTCCTGAGATCTTGTATAATAGGATGGCATACAAAAGCTTTTAATAATAAGTAAATAAAATAAATAACATTATAAGGATATGCAATTCATTAAAAACAAATGCAAGCCTCATCAATCGATATGCACATGATAAAATAGGCCAGTCATCCAAACCATTCATCCTGACTGCCTGTTGTATTTTGGCGTGCTGTTCGTTGGAAGACATCTTGGGAATGGAACTGGATCTCCTATTTACACACGAGCAGTTCCAATAGTAGCATTAGGGGAGAAAGTTACTCAGTTTGCAGTTCAAAGTGAGCTAATGACACAGTTTTGAATTGATATGTGAGCTAGGACTTAGTCATCATTTGAAATTCATCCCACTCTGAATGTTGCGATAGAGTTCGCCAATCAAAAATACATGCCAAGCTTTTTTTAGTGAAAAAATTGCTAAAAAATGGATTATTACAGGAACGGAGCTTGTTAAAATGCATGCACTGGGTTAAGTTGCATGTGAAAATGCATATATAAGGAGAGGTACATACAAAAACTGTGTACAGATGTTCAGGTGAACTTATAAAGTTCTCAAAGTTTGGGTGGGGTGGACTAAATTTAAGACATGAGAAAGGGCAGAGGACTGAGAAAACTTGAAATTGTATAATTTGTCCATCCCTATGGCAAAGTCCTTTCAGATTTGTGAATAGTAAACGTTGGCATCACATCTGCTGTCCACTACTCCCAACCTCAGGGATTACAGTTTAGAAGATTAAAAAAAGTTACAACAATCATAGTGTAATAAAATAAATTATAAAAGAAAGCAAATGACACTGTAGGGTGGGAAGGACCACTTTTAAAATAGAGGGCAGGGCAACTGCAATATGAAATAAATGACAGACAAAAAGAAGTCAAATATTGAAAAGAAATTGATGAAACCATCATGTGAAAGGCCTGGCAAAATTTTAAAGAAGCTTTGGCTTTACATTAGGTGCTAAGTAGACCCCTGCTAAAGTCTGAGCCAGTGTGGTGTAGTGGGTAAGAGTGCAGGGACTCAGGAGACCCGGGTTCAATTTTCCACTTGGCCATGAAGCCCACTGGGTGACTTTGGACCAAGTGCAGACTCTCAGCTCAGCCTGCCTCACAGGGTTGTTGTTGTGGGGATAAGATGGAGAGCAGCAGGAGGAGAAAGATTGAAGCCACTCTGAGTTCTTTTAAGAGAAAAAGCAGGGTATACATCTAATAAATAAATAAAGGCTGATTCTTAGAAACACAGAAACAAAGAAACAGAGTGAGTCAGAAGGGGTCTCCCGGGCCATCTAGTCTGACCGCCGGCTCCAGCCAGCTCCGCTCACGACATGCCCACCATGTGCATGTCCAGCCTATCTTTGAAGACCCTCACCGATGGGGCCTCAACCACCTCTCGTGGAAGCCCATTCCACACCCTCGGGGTCCTAACTGTCAGGAAGTGCTTCCTGGCATCCAAATGGAGCCTTGGCTCCCTGAGCTTTGATTCATTGGAACGCATCCTGCCCTCCTCTGCGGGGGAAAAGAGGCCATGACCCACATCCTTGTGGCACTCGCTCACATACATATATGTCTCCATGTTGTTTCTTGCCTCATTTTGTTTCAAGAACCTACTTGGAGTGTGAGTGGAAGCCACTGGATGGTACAGGAGAGAAGAAGGCATCACCTAAGTCATTGATGATAATTAAACTAGTAGCAATCCAAACAATAAAGCCAGAAAGAAAATGGGAAATGGGGATAGAAGCTTATCCTTAAAAGTCCTTACCAAAGCAAGGACAGCTCATAATATCACAGTATTTCCATGTTACTCTTTGTGTGACATGCATGGAGAATTCTACTTACTGCCCACTAGTTAGAATTTCTAATGGAAACATTGTTACATTTTCCTAATGAGGTTTCTAGTCCACATGGTCATCATGAGGTTCTTTTTAAAATCTTTTTGGGGGCAACTGTTTTATTTTTTAAAGGAGCTGAATGCATGGATGAAATGTATCCCAGACAGCACTGAGTAGCATAGATATAAAATTAATTGTAGTAATAGTAGTAATAACGATAATGAATCATTTTCTATGAATTGAAGCTTTTGTTCTGTTTGTATCTGGTAGACACAAATATAGCTCAGGGTCCCACTTGTTCTCCTTTCCCAAAACCCAGCTCCTGCCACTGCAGCTCATTGCTACACCATCAAATTCTGCATGTCAAAACCTCTTAGATACATGCCACAAACTGGAATGCACACAAAGAGCCTTCTTATTTTATAATGTGTGTGCTTGCGTGTGTGTCAGCAGAACGGTGAATTGGCGGATCTTCTTGAGGACGCAGCTTCCTCCTTTGCTAAGTCGAAGGTCTGTCCAAGCACACATCATGGAGCAATTAAGGAGTCCTTCAACTTCCAAACCACAGCAAATGAAGTCTTCTGCTCAGCCCAGAATCCTACTCCAGACCACCCATATCTTCTTTAACCATGTTGTCTTTTGGTCATAAAACTGCCAAATGAAGTTATTGGTTTATTTTGATATGTCGGTTTGGAAGCTTCCAAACGACCGGTGGCCAAGGAGTGGTTTTGCCCCAAGGTTTCCTATGACAACAAAACAGCCTGTCATTTGTCTGGTGGAACACCACCTCCCAAGCTGTCTGGGTCCTGCTGGCTCGGGAAAGAGCTTTTTCATCAACAGGCGCTCTTCTTTCCAGCTCGATTGTTTTCTTTCTGTTGGCTCTTGTGACAACTTTGGCCCACCTCATGCAGAGCAAACTGCTTCCCCTCCTTCGCTTCCTCCGACACACACTGGCCGAGGCTCAATCAGCTGATCTTCTCCTACTTGGCCGTCACAATTGAAATATGACTTTAGTTGGGCTCGTTCCCTTCCCCACCTCGGTACTCGAGGAAATTTCCCCCCACCCCAACACGAGATGCTCTTGTAGGCTTTATTTATGCACTTGTCTGTGCCACATGCCTGCTGTTAGGAGGACTAAGTGTGCAACGACCCCCATTCCCTCCCCAAATTACTAGCAGGTGATAAATAGCTACTGCTTTCCACTCCATTTCGCCAGGCACAGCTTCCTCCTTGCCCTCATGAGGTTTCTGACCTTTCCGTCAATGCTTTTTGCAGCCCCCCAGGGGTCTGCCGGGAGAGAAATGGCCGCACGTTAATTGCCTGTTGAAGGACAGAAGCGGTTCCTCACTAGATGATTTGTGGTTCCCCGGAGGATGTAGCTGTCCTGGTCACGGGAAAGATGGATCTCCCGGGCGCTCACATGCAAACACTCGGGGTCAATTCATCTCACCGGGCCGGGTGTGTGAGGACTGTGCGGGGCGCTGCCCGTGCTCCTCTTCGCTGGCACCACAGCTCGGAGGTGCCAGGGAGAAAAAAGAGAGGGCATCGTCATTTAGGCCAGTGAAACCCCACGGAGCTGTGACACAATCCAGAAGATTTATAAAGTCAGCCTTCCATTGTGGAGGGAAAGAAGATCTTTATTTGCTGATTAGATTTCCAACCACTTGCCGTTCGAGCATCACAAGGGTCATTTAGCAGGAAACGCGCAGGGGGGCTGTGGAAGATCTCGGAGACGGTGGATTCTGCTTTCGGAGGAGCTGCGCCAGCCGCGTGAATGGATCGTGAAAGTGCTCTGCTGTCATTAAGAAACAGAGGAGGAGGATAATATCGGGAAAAAAGGATAGAGTCCTCTTTGAAGCCGGGGTGGAGAAATATGTCCCTTTCTGTAAGCTGCTTTGAGCTGATTCACACGGCCATTGTATTGGGCACGCTTGAAACTCGGAAAATCTCTTTTTAAAGCTTCCTAAACCTTGAACCCATGTTGCAGATGCTTCCATTTGTGAGTGTATTCACTGAAAATCCCCATGGGTATTCCCCAACCTCAGGTGCTGGTGAGGTGTCTGACTGCAATTCCCATCATCCCCACTCCCTGGGGCTAGTGGTCAAGGATAATGGGAGGTCTAGTCTGGAGAAATCTGGTCCCCCAAATTTGAAAAAAACTGAGGGATCTCACCAGATTTCTTGCTTATCTTACATTTTCCTGCCTGCCAGAGTCCCATCCTTCCTGCAGTTGTTCTATCCCTGTGCACATATGTCTTGGGATTCATGTCGCGTGGTATGACAATTTTCCAGTGTCAGAAACAGGGCTTTGAGGAATCCACCCACTCAGCTCCTATAGAATGAGAGCATTGCTCTACAACATTTGTAGCATTGTTGGAAATGGCCCCAGGATCTTCGCAATGGGGCGGTATAGATTTAAAAAAACAAGCACAGAAAATTTGTGTATTTAACCTAAATACCACTTCAGTAGTCCCACAGGACTTTCTAAGAGGTTCACCATTGCAACAGTATAAAAACAGATACTAAAACTATTAAAGTAGCATAAATATAGCAATGGTATAAATAGAACGAACGTAACAGCTGAGAGTATTGATCAGTGTGGGGGGAATTAAAATCATTTTAATTTTTTAAAATCATTACAAGAGTCAATTATTAAACTGTCTGGAGAATACAGACATTTTCTTGTGGTGAAGAGAAGATTGTAATGGAGGCGCTAGGAGAAGTACCCTAAGGAGGCTATTCCACAGGTGGTGTGCCATCACCAAAAAGGCCCTTCTCCTCCTCATTCTATCCTGTTTTGTCCACATGGGCAGAGAATTTCAAACAGGGCTCAGATACGAGTCTGCAGAAGATGCATTGAGAGCTGGTTTTGACGTTCTTCAGGTTCCTTGTGGTTCTTGAAGCTGAAATCTGCACTCTTATTTGCGAGCTGGAAATAGCCTACCCCTAATTTCTCCCTATTTTGTAATTCCAGAAAAGGACAGCCTTATTCCCAGGTACAGATGGTGTCCAAATTTGCCTGCAGTGGGGAGTGAGGCCGGTTTGGGGGGAGGGTGTTGAGGTGGTTGCCAAGAGCAAATGTGTTCTACCTAAAAGCATTTCCATTGTGTCTGTGAACTCTGGGTGCAACACATGGGCCAACAAGTAAAACGGATCTGAAGGGTTTAAACAAGTAGCAGACCGCTTCAGGGTTCGGCAGCATTTAGAGTTTCTTGCATGAAAGGCCCTTTGCTGGTTATTTATGGGTGTTTCTCACAAAGCTGGGTACCCATCCGGATGGAGGTAGAGAGAAGACAGCCCATTTGGTACTTTGCTAAAAACTCAGAGCATGTGTGGATTTCGTGGAAATGTCAAAGGTGGAAATTTGGCACTCTTATTCACATGCTGGTGCAGTACACAAGTGTTGTCGGGAAAGTTCCCATCTTATTTCTGGGAGGGAATTAATATGAGGACCGTTTCGCCCACTTTCTTCAGGGAGAAGAGAAATTCCCAAGTAATTTTTCATGGGTTGGGGGTGCCTTTTTTTCTGAATGGCTATTCCTGCCACTGCGAGTGGAAATAGCATAACTGTGTTGGGAAGCAGGATGTTGTACGTGTGTGCTCTGGAGAGATTCGCAGGTGTACACAAGAAGCTGTTTTGGTGGGACTGATAGCTCTGAGTCTGAGGATAATGGGCAGTTGGCTGGCTCAGATGGGGCTAAGAGTTCGAAATCTGATAATGGAATTGTTGTTGTAATTGACGGGCCTGTACCTGCGGCTCCAGTTTCTCAGTACCAGCCCGAGCCAGCTCTGGATGTAAGTAGTTCATGGGCAACCATGGGGCTCAGTCCCCATGCCTATGGGAATGAAGGAGAAGAAGGAGAAACACATCCAGAAGGAGAGGATTTGGAGATGGATAGTCTCTGGGGTGGAGAACATCAGCCTACTGAGGAGCTAAACCGAAGGGCCTATCATGCAGATAAGTGCAAGGTCTTGCATGTGGGGCATAGCAATAGCTGTCATAGGTACAGGTTAGGGGACAAGTGGCTGGAGAGCAGCACTTGTGAAAGGGACCTCGGGGTGCTGGTTGACCGCAGGCTAAACATGAGTCAGCAGTGTGATGCGGTGGCCAAGAGGGCGAACGCCACCCTTGGTTGCATAGCCAGAAGTGTGGCTTCTAGATCGAGAGAGGTATTACTACCACGCTGCACGACTCTGGTGCGCCCGCAACTGGAGTATTGTGTTCATTTCTGGGCTCCGCATTTCAGGAAGGATATAGCCAGGTTGGAATTCCATGGTTTTCCCTTGGAATTTCTATTCGAAAGCATTTTATTTTTCAACATTCGGAAGGTGAATGCCAACAAGCACGTGGAAGAATATTTGGCGAAGCCCACTCATTGTGCCAGGATTACTAGAGATGCTGGGCACGGAGTCCTTGCCAATTCCACCTTGAGCAAGGCATCCAAGCTCCATCCCTGTTCAAACATGCAGTGATACCAGGAGGAGGAAGTTGTGGATTCCATTGCTGCGCATGGCGCTTTAGAGAGCTGCAGTGAGAGTGTGTTCTTGCTGTGAGTTGCTTACACTCTAAAAAGCGGCGTGGAGAAAGAAACTGAGAAAAGCCAGATGGAGGCAAGTGTAAACAGCCCTGTTATATAGTCTTGGGCATCATTTCAGGAGGAGATGATGAGTGGCTAAGGTGCCATTAGAGAGATCTTCTGACAAAGAAGGTTTTTCTGTCCATCCACATCAGTCTGGAAAACTGGGCTGATTGCGGTTACTGTGCAAACTGGAGTTGGCTCCAAATTGGTGATGGGCACATGGTTTGTGAAAGGGAGTATTCGGGTTGGAGGGCACTGCTGGGCCCTGGCGAGTGCCCTAAGATGCTTGGTGCTGGTACCGGATCCGGGCACAACTGCAGGTTGCGATTCCCTGCACACCAAGAAAAGAGCTGCGTGGCACAATTCTGTGGCTGGGCCCTTGCAAGGAAACCCCATTGAATGTGGCGAGACATACTCCCGGGGGGTGTCCTAACAGCCTACTTTTGTTTTAAGAGAATGATTAAGATGATTTCTTCACAGGCGACTTCCAGGCCTGTCATTTTTATAATTTATGAATCCGATACCCGGTGTCAGAAATCCTTAGCATGCCCTGTGCAGCATGCGCCGGGAAACAGTCGCTGGTTGCCAAGGTAACAGCCAACAAATTTCTGTCATAATGCGCATGGTGATGCATATACTGGGGCAACACCAGAAAAGTAGTTTATGGGAGCTAATTGGCTATGTATCCGCACTCGGCGATATGTTAAAGGAATTTTCTGGCATTATTAGCTGGCTCACCCTGCCACATTTTCTTTTTCAAACTAAGGATGTGTGACCTGAGGCTGAATTTAAATCTGAGCAGAGGAGGATGTGAGAGCTTGGCCTGCCATCTTACAAACCAATTATGTTTCTCCAACTTGACAGAGAATCAGCCTTTGTCCTTCCCTTGGCTACCTCCCTGCCCTGTTCTTTCTTGCCTTCTCCTTCCAGTGAGATTAAATAAAATGGATGGCAATGTTGTGAAAACAGAAGCCGGGCCAGCAGAAAGGAGCTGTGTTCCCAAGCTGGGCTTGTGGCATCCCATAATTAAAGGTGGAATGGCTGGAGGTGGGCCAGGCAGTTGAACAAAAGGCATTTTAACCAGGCTTGAGAAAGCTGCCTTGGAGCCAAGTCTGAGACGGCTTCCATCGGGACACTCAGGTATTATGGGCCTCATTTGCTCTCAACATGGCCAAAACCTTGATGAGGGAAGAATAACAAAGAATAAAGAGGAGCACAATGGGTACCACCTTTGACAGTTTCCGTAGTGGGATGAAGAGCAGCAGGATATAAATCCAAAAACAAACAAACGAACAAGTCCCATGGTGCACATCACTTCCCATCTGTCCTCGATGCAGAGAAAATATAGAAAACTATATATATTTTACACAGGAAAAGAGAAGATGCATATTCTTTTTTATGCAAACCCTTCTTTGTCTGCTGTGATTGTCGTTATAGCGCATTTCTACTTCACCTTTGCTCCTCTTTCAAGGAAAGCAAAGTGGCTTATAGAGTTTTCCTCCTCGGTTTTATCCTTGAAACAAGAAACTTGTGAGGTGGTTTAGGCTGGGAGCAAGTGCCTGGCCCAAAGGTCTCCCTGTGAACTTCATGACTGAGCAAGGACTAGAACCTGGATCTCCTGAGACCCAGTCCCATGCTCTAAGCACTAGGCAATACTGTTTTGGTGGATAGATTTCTTTCTGGTGGAAATCCTGTAACAATTTCAGTAGTAGGACCCAGATGCATAAATATTTATTTATTTATTTATTTATATTGCGATTTATATCCTGCCTTTTTCCTACAAAGGGCTCAAGGCAGCTTACATCTTTCTCCGCCTCCATCTTATCCCCACAACAACAACCCTGTGAGGTAGGCTGGGCTGAGAGTCTGTGACTGGCCCAAAGTCACCCAGTTGGCTTCATGTCCGAGCGGGGACTCGAACCCAGATCGCCTGAGTCCCAGTCCCATGCTCTTCACCACTACGCCACACTGGCTCTCCTAATATAGCTAATATTAATTTGCAGTTCTATGTGAAAACCTTGCCAAAGCATTTCTCTTCATAAGCGTCGTTTGCTAAGATCCACATGGCATCACATTCTTCTGAGAAATCGCTCTCAACGTCTTGTATAATTTCCCAAACCACGCGGTAGCTTGTTCATCTCTGCTGAGGGAAATTATTTGATTTGGCTGAACTTCTGGTTTGTCCATGGCAAAGTACCCCACTGTCCAAAATTCTCATGGCGTCGTTTGTCAATGAATCCGTTTTCCTGGGTCAGTTTCACATGGGTTAAATTACAAATCTGCCCTACCCTATCTTGCCATCAGTATGCAATTAAAATCAGAAGCATATGAAAATCTGCATAGTCGTTTAAAAAATGTTCCCACAAAATATGCTTTTTGTATTCATTCACAAGATGGATATTTAACCTTTAAATATGCATTTCATTCAAATACACTTATTCTGTATGCTCTTAGAACTATTATTCTTACCAAAACCTGTATTGTAAAATTCAAACCAGTACAAAGACCAGAGGAAAACAATGCTCTGTTCCATGCATTAAATCCTGGAAGTTTGCGTTCTTTTATCTATTTATGTATTTATTTATTTAAAATATTTATATACTGTTCAGTAGCCGGAGGCTCTTTGAAACAGTTCACAAGCATTAAAAATTTACAAAACACACATAACTAAAACATTTACATAAATACCCAAATAAATAATGATAACAATAGACCTTATAGGCTCCGACACATAAGCCTTATCTATATCAAATAAACATTGAATGCATAACAAATGAGCCCAAGGCAACAGCAAACCAGAATAAAAACCATATAAAATACAGCACGTGCACACACACACACACACACACACACAACCTAGTTGTTAAAATTTTGGGAAAATAAGAAAAGGGATTGCCTGGCACAGAAAGGGCAAATGAGTCGGTGCCAATCACGAATTTTTGGAGCTGATTGCTTAAATGGGAATTTCCTTCTTCCACCATCCTAATAAAGATTTTTATTAAGATTTTAAACTAAAAACTAAAAAACATCAATCATCAAATACATCGGACGTACTGGGTCAGCCCCCTATAACATATCTTTTTAACATTCTATAATCATATTCAAATCGATTTATAAAAATTTAAAGACATCTTTAAGCCAAGTCCCATTTCTCCAGCCAATCATAAAAAAGGTCCCAAGTTTGATAGAAGTCAGTATCTTCTTTCTCCTTCAGTAATAGAGTCAATCTGTCCATTTCTGCACAGTCCAGAATCTTTTTTAAATCAGTTCCTCAGTGGATAGTTCCTCACTCTTCCAGTATCGAGCAAGCGCAATCCTCGCTGCTGTGATGAAATGTAACATCAAATACATTTCTTGTTTGCTAATATTTTCCGGTACAATGCCTAACAAGAAAATTTCAGGTTTAAAAGCTAAAGATTTTTGTAGCATTTCCTCAAGTCATTTATGTTTTTTAATCCAATTCTTTTTCACATATTCACAGGTCCACCACATATGGTAAAAAGTACCCACATCATGTTTACATTTCCAACATCCGTTTGACATATTTGGAAACATCTTAGCTTTGGCGACAAATACCATCTATAAAACATTTTATATAAATTTTCTTTATACAAAGTTGCAAAAGTTACATTAATATTTCTCTCCCATAGCTTTTGCCACTTTTCTAATTCAATATTATATCCAAAATTTTGTGCCCATGTTATCATAGTTTCCTTAACCTGTTCCCCTTCCATTTTCCTGTCAAGTAGGAACTCATAAATTCTTTTAATCATTTTCTCATCTGTTTTTAGCATCACTTGGTCAAAGGCTGTTAGGTCTTTATAAAACCCCCATATTTTACAATCTTTAGCATATCTTGATTGCATCTGGACCTTATACCACCAAGAGATATTGAGTCTCTGTTCTTGTATTTCTTGATCTAGTTTCAGGCCTCCATCCTTATCCAAAATATTGTCATATCTTATGATCCCTTCAAAGTTCAATACATTTGGATACACAAAAGCTTCCATAGGTGAAAGCCATCTTGGTAATTTATTATACAATTTTGACTTTAACTTTTCCCACACTGACATTAATGATCTTCTAATAAAGTGACTTTAAAAAGTCCCATGTGACTTAACCTTCTCGAACCACATTTAAGCATGCCAACCCATTTGCAAATCATGACCCTCAAGATACAACATTCTCTTGTTTCGCAAGGTTATCCATTCTTTTAGCCTCCACCAGCTTTGTTGTTGCTCAGACTTCCTAAGGCCCATTTGACTTCACATTCAGAGGATGGCTTACATAGTATAAAATAGTATAATAGTATACAATACAATTTTAAAAACACAATTATTAAAAACACAGAGAACTGGATATTCTAAACTAAAAGAAAAGGAAGGAAAAATAGAAATAGGAAAAATAGAAAATAGAAAAGAAATAGAAAATAGAAAATGCGACTGTGAGAACAGAGAAGAAAAAAATATCTTAAAACATCTAAAACCCTTGATTATTAAAAGTTCTTCACCTGGTGCCAGAAAGGAGGAGTATATCTTTCCTTAGGAGGAAAGCTTAGGAGAATTTCACAAGAACACCATGATGAAATGCCTGAATAAATAAACACAGAGATCTAATGTTCAGAGGAATATTTGGTTGATTCATCCTTTTGGTTCCTCCTAAAAGCTACCTGTTTGTTAGGACTTTGTGGATGATGTACGGAGCATCGCTCAGTTCAGCGATAGTTCCCCTGTGTTTTAATTTTCTTTTAAGCTGCCTTGGAAGGTGTATGCCAAAAGATGGTGCATAAATCGTTCCCATCTGTAAATAAGTAAATGAACACGTGGTATTTCTAGCCCTATTGTTCTATATGGATTTCCCCACCCGCTAAGGCTGCACTGCTATTAAATGGCATGTCTGGGAACAAGGATAGCCTGTAGAATGATGGTGTTTGCACATCATCGTCCTCAACGAAAAGGGCAATGGGTTGCCCTGGAAGAGGATGCAGACAAGGTTCTGAAGATAATTAAACGCACTGGAGCACAGTTAGAGTAGAGAAGCATTTATGTCACATTTTGGGGTCTCCCAGCCAGCTCCTAGCAATGCGAGGATGGAGACTTTAATACACAAAATGTATAAGAAACTATCATCTGGCTACAGGCTAGTCCACATGTCTACATTAAGCTCCAGCGGTCCATGGATGTGCAGAATTGCAGCTTTAGGGTCTCTTGGGTGGAGACATAGAAACAGAGCGAGTCAGAAGGGGCCTCCCAGGCCATCTTGTCTGACCCCCAGCTCCAACTGGCTCCACTCATGACAAGCCTACCATGTGCATGTCCAGCCTGTCCTTGAACACCCTCACCGGTGGGGCTTCAACCACCTCCTGTGGAAGCCCGTACCATACCCTTGCGGTCCTAGCCATCAGGAAGTACTTCCTGGCATCCACACTGAATGCGTAAATAATTACAGAGTCAAGCCTCTTCTTCCCAAGAAGGCCGCCTCTAGCTCAAAATGTAACATGAAACACTAGGCACTTGCTGAGCTGCTTCATCATAGAAACACAGAAACATATAGAAACAGAGGAAGTTAGAAGGGGCCTCCCAGGCTATCTAGTCTGACCCTTGGCTCCAAGCGAGTCTGCTCATGACATGCCCACCATGTGCATGTCCAGCCTATCCTTGAACACTCTCACCAATGGGGCCTCAACGACCTCTCGTGGAAGCCCATCCCACGCCCTCGGGGTCCTAACTGTCAGGAAGTGCTTCCTGGCATCCAAATGGGACCTGGGCTCCCTGAGCTTGGCTCTGTTGGAGCACATCCTGCCTTCCTCTGCAGGGGAGAACAGGTCTCTGCCCACCTCCATGTGACACCCACTCATATACCTATGCAATGCAATTTTTCTCTCTACATTCCCTTTATCTATCCATAAGATAATTTTTACCATATCACATGGTCAGTTCTTATTGGTCTCCTCATGTTTATTTTATTTATTTGTTTGCAGTTGCTAAAGGAAAATTCCCAAATTGCTGAGCATATTCAAGGTAAAAAACATTGGGATGCTTTTGAGAGGTGGGGAGGAGGCAGAATTTAATGCCAAGCCTTCTGCTTCCTATTAAAGTTAATGGAGACTTCAGAAGTGGATTCCCCTCGTGCACCAAACTCGATACATGTCGTTTTGGCTGCCTCAAGTATGTATTTCATTTATATTTAATAAGTGAGCGATTGTATGTTAAATACTTGCTGCCTCTTAAAAATGGGTCCCCGGAGGGTTAAGAAGGTACAGCACACTGGCTGTTAGAAATAAAAAATGGAGACCCTGCGAATCGGCGGATAAAAATTCAGGAGACTCTTCAATCTCCTTTTTAATTCCCCCAGCTCTGTAATGATCCATCAATCCATGTTACTCATGTTGATATATTTTTTCTTGGTTAGAAATGCTCCTATTTCAGGTTTGAATACAGGAGGGGGCCAAACATCCATCCCCTGGAAGAGCTTTTATGGCTGCAAGATTTCCTTCCTGGGCTATGGGGATGGACTTGGCCATGGGGATGGATGGAGCTATGGGGATGGACTTGGCAATTGTGGGGTGTTTTTAAGACTGCCGTGTCCCATCTTCTGTCCCAAGGACAGAAAAACTGAATCTCCATAAAATTGTAATATTAATAATCCCATATAAGTTGTAACACTGTTTGATTTGACTTTATTTTGAAATCGTTCACAGAGATCTGGGGATGGTGGGAGAAGATGCAAATATCAGGGCACCATTTGAACCCCCAGTCCAGATTTGTTTAATTTTTTTGAATTACATTTCCCTGATTCTGGATTGATTCAAAACGGGCTCCTATTTCTGAAGCACTTTTGGAGCTTTGCCTGCATTGGAATGTCCTCTCCATCCTGACCCTACACAACTATGGGGCGGCCCAGTCCTGGAACTGAGGTTGTCCGTTATAGTGGCTCAGAAACAGTGACTAACACAAAGTCACCTAGTGAATTTCACAGGCAAGCGGGAACTAGAACCCAGATCTCCTGCATCCAGTGCTACCACCATCACAATCATGAAGGTCCATATGGAATTGAAAAGTAACGACCACAGAACAAACAGGAAAGAAGATGGAATTGGCCACCAGCAGAAGTCATCTGGTCTAGAAACAGAATGGTCTTTCCATGCATAGTCTTAGTTCAACCTAATTTGGGACCAGGACAGAGTAGCATGGCTCTTAATTCAATGGAGCGTCTCATCTATGGTGGCTTCCATTCTAGGTTTTATAGGAGCCATCAAAGATGCTCCATGATGGAGATCATGATGGAGATCCTATTTTAGAGGTGGGGTTCAGTACCACGGATAGCTCAAAAGAAAAGCCATAATCCGTGAGGAAACCTGCTGACATAGGGGTCCACAGCCTCCAGGGAACCTGGACAAATTTTGGCCTGAAACATTCTTTATGCATTTCGGTATCATTGCTATGTGCAACTCTATGAAGGAGGGAAATGCATTTTGAGGGGAAGAAGATGTACAGCTCTCCCTACCCTATTGACTGTGATATCCATACCTTCCTCTTATAGGTACAAGATGCATATCAGTATAAGATGCATGGAATTCGGGCGATTGACTGAAATCATTTCCTGGAGTTTATATGCCATTTTGGGATGGGCTAGGTCCAGATTTCTCGGAAACTTTCCTTTTAAGGGAAGGCTTCAGCTCACATCTCACTGAGATGTCCAAGGGAGAACCATAAGGGGTTCCTGGGTTGCAGAGATAATGTCAAGCTTTACCTGAGAGGAAGATCCACTGAACCCCATAGGGCTTAAGTTGACTCTGGAGCTTAAGTTGACCTTGATCACATGCAGATGGGGAGAGGCCTGTTCTCCCCTGCAGAGGAAGGCAGGACGCGCTCCAATGGAGCAAAGCTCAGGGAGCCAAGGTTCACTTTGGATGCCAGGAAGCACTTCCTGACAGTCAGGACCCCGAGGGCGTGGGATGGGCTTCCTCAAGAGATCGCTGAGGCCCCATCGGTGAGGGTGTTCAAGGATAGGCTGGACGTGCACATGGTGGGCATGTCATGAGCGGAGCCGGCTGGAGCCGGGGGTCAGATTAGATGGCCCAGGAGGCCCCTTCTGACTTGCTCTGTTTCTGTTTCTATGTTTCTGTGTTTGATCTGTTAGTATAACAGAATCCGGATACATAACTTCTTGTCGGTGGCAATTTTTTCCTTATCAGAAAGCCTAAAAGGACACGCAGAACTCTTCTTAGAAATGAAAGAGCAACATGTATTCAACATTGATACATTTATTTATTATTTATTTATTGAACACTTTTCTATTCCATTCTATAGCTAGATGGCCTGCATAAAAAATAGAGCAACAGTAACAAGGACAGCCAAATCCACAACAGCACTTGAATAAAATCCATCCTACAGTATATGAAACTATGTAATAAGGTGGCTTGCAAATTCAATAAAGGATTCAATGTGAAGGAGCTAAAAAAAGATAATCAAATATAAGGATGTTTCACTGGAGACCAAGGCCAAGGTCAACCACCTATTGTATTCCAGACCACAATGTCTCGGTGAGAAAGCTGGACAGTGAAGAAAGCTGTGAGGAAGAAAATCAATGCTTCCGAAGCATGGTGCTGGAGGAGAGCTTTGCGAATACCCCGGGCTGACTATTGCAAGACAAACAAGAGGGTCAAATCAAGCTAGAGCTTTTCCTGGCACCAAAACTGACAAAACTGGGACAGTCCTACTCCGGGAGGGCACATCATGAGAAGCCCAGAGTAAGGGTACCCAATGAAGGTGGTAAAGAGCTGACGTTTCGTGATCTTGTCTTCAGGTCCTGGTTAGCAGCCTGTACCAAAGTATCCAGACTGTTTCCCAGAGTAGAGCCATGTAGAGAGCTTTGCAATAGTCCGTGGTTGATGTGCGCACAAAAACTGATGTGTTTGCACCCCGACAAAATTGATGAGCACACAGAAATATAAAAGCAGAACCTAACTACCTGTGGTTGCCTAACTTCCATTCTTCCACATGTTGGTCCCTCATTCAGTAGGAAAAAAGATGCACGTGGGTTGTGCCTTTCTCAGAAAAGGAACGGAAGGAAGTGTGTTGTTTCTGATTACATGCTTTGTCTGGCCATGGTTCCCCACATTTAAACTATGAACAAGTAAAGAATGAGCCCGGGGCTCCGGTGCAGGAGAGTTTCGAGTCCTAAGAAGGTCCTCTGTTTGACCCCCGCAGTTTGTTACTGCAACTGTCTTTCTATTGAGAGTACCTGAAAGGTGTCAGCCTCAATAATTCCTTGAATAATGTGGGCATCTTCTCAGCTTCCCTGTGTTGTTTATTATATATTCATAGAACTGGAAGCTTTTATGTTCTTTCTCAGTGGTGATCTCAGCTGATGAGATGTTCAGCTACTATAATGAAGCTAGGAAAAGAACCGAGAAAATCCATCTCGTCTTCTCTTTTCCAGTGGGGGGTCCAGATCATAAATATCACACATCTCTGCTGAAACAGTAGCCCCATGGAGATGCTTGCCTCACAGCATCCGTCTTTGGATGGATGGAGGGAAAAGCAGGGTGTGGTGGTCCCACCACCATGTCCCTTGTCCTGAGCAGTTGCAGCCCTTGACCTCCATGCGCTCCATCTTGATCGGAGCATGTTGAAAACCCTGCACATGCCTGAGAGCCTTGCATGGCATTTCCATCTTCAGACCTGCTCAGCTCACGAAGTTCCGAAGCGTCAGCCAGTGGGGACTTGGACACTGGGGGCAGAGCTAGATTGCATAACCCACCTCTCACTCCACACATTCTGAGAACTTCTGGTGGCACACAGCTCAGTATATGAAAATATCGCATTCAAGCACCCCCTGTCCCCCAGGTTTGAAGCTGTGTTTGCTAACTGTACACATTTTCAGCATGAAGCAGTCAGATGGCAGAAAGAGAGGAGGCAGTTTGAGGAAATATTTTGTGTTTATCACTGGTGTTTAGAGTCTGGGTTTAATATTATGGGAGTTTTAGAAGTGTCACCAATGCCTCTCCTCCTCTTGATCCTGCAAACAAGCTGCCCACCTTTCCAATCTCTTTGATACACTCAGAAAGTGACAGCTCAGACAGCATGTTGACAATACAGAATGTCAGGAAGGAGAAGGGAGGCCTGGCAGCTGGTGATGGTTGCCCAATTATTCTTCTGTCTCAATTGGCACTTGATTTCTGCTTTGTCTTGATGCCCTTCCATTCCGTGTGTCCAGCCACCTGCTTTCTGAATTGTTAGTTTGTGAGCATGTGGATACACACCACTTCCTTTCACACAGCTTTTGAAATTTAGTGGTGGTTGACATCAGATGTTTTTGTGCAGAGGATCCCAAGGTGATAATTCTTGGAGAAGGGAAAGGATGCTTTGTCCGTCTGCCTGGTTAGAAGCAGGAAGCCCAGCTGAACCTTCAAGAACATAGAAACATAGAAACAGAGCGAGTCAGAAGGGGCCTCCCGGGCCATCTAGTCTGACCTCCGGCACCAGCCGGCTCCGCTCACGACATGCCCACCATGTGCATGTCCAGCCTGTCTTTGAACACCCTCACCGATGGGGCCTCAACGAGAATGTGGTTGCTCCTGGGCATTCCTTCCATCGCTGTTTACACACCTTCATTTCCCTAAAGTTTTGTTTTCTTCTTCCATGTGAATTCTGTTAGTTATTTATTCAGTTGAAATAGTCAAGTGTTTCATGGACTCAAATCTAACAAATTGGTTGTGGCACATGCTTTTGTGGACCAGAGGCCATTGCATTAGATCTGACCATGAGGTTGCAGTTCTCAGAGATAAATTTGAGAGGTTTGTCACAGGCCTGGTGTACAAAGCCTTGAACAACTTGAGAATGGGATACCTGAGGCACTGCTTTCTACCTTGCCAACAGGCCCCATCACTGAGGTCACTGAAGGACCTTCTGCTGGTGTTTCCACCAGGTGGTTCCACACAGTCCACCTGGAGTCTCCTAGGAGAAGAGCCTTCAGAGTGGTGGCCCCATTCCTATGGAATTCCCTGCCCTGGGAGGTCAGACAGACTCCAGCACTGTGGCATTTCCATCACCTTCAAAAGCCAGTCCTATTCCAGGAAGCCTTGTCTTGCTGACCAGACTTGATCTTCAAGTCACTGCTTTTGAAAAAGTGCTCATTCATTTATTTGCTTCAACTTGTTACTGTTCACCACACCAGATTTTGTTTGGACATGGAGCGGTATAGAAATCTGTGAATAGAAGAATGAAGAAATGACAGATGATACAAACAGGACCTGCAATGATACGCTCTTGCATGGATTCCAAACAGTCATCTTCTTCACAATTCTCAACTCCATTTCTCCATCCCTTACTTTGCTGTTCTTCTTCCAACCATCACTCAGCATTCCTTGGCCAATGAGCATGCTCAGTCCTCACTTGGGTTCTCCTCCACATAAGATCCCCTCCCTCCCACTGGAGGGTTTCCTTCTCTTCCTCCTCCACAAACCTTGAGATTGTCCCAAACTTATTGCCACCTCTCTCTGTGTGTGGCTGTTGCCACACCCAAAGCACTCAAAACCTTAGTTTGTGATTTGGAGGCAATGAAAAGGTTGCTGGTAAGGACTGGTGAGGTGATGGGTGATGGGAAGGTTCCTTAATCCGGTATAGATTTTTTAAAATTGCTGTTTCCCATTATCACACTTGCTCTTCTTCAACTAGGCATGATGAATAGGTTTTGTACCTAAGTAATGTATTTATTTATTTATTTATTAAATTAGTGTAACAGATGCACAGTAGCATTGTTCTCTCTGAGTGGCCATTACGATAAAAATTTCCCTCGTGACATTAATAAAATAATACAATTAAAATATTATAATACATACTGTAAAACACAATGTATACAATCAGACATGTAAATTAATAAAATGAGTACATGAAATTCAGGTTAAAACCAGTGCCATCAATAAGTAGTTTATGCAGTGCCATTGGTGTGTCGGAAGGATTTTGTCAGGCACCTAAAACCCAGTAAAGTAGGCACTTGATGTGGCTCTAATGGCAAGGTGTTCCCCATTTGGGGTCCCCCACCAGAAAAGGCGTCTTGCCAGCTCTCCCCTAACCACCCTAGGCAGAGGACCCTGTAGTAGGGAAAGAACAGGTAATTGTATATGCATTTTGGACATCTCCACACCAGGTAATTGGTCATGAGCAGGCCCATCTGATGGTCAACAGTATGCTTGAGCTGGCCGAGATCTTGACCACCTGGATCCCAGGTTATATCTAATTCAAACTTAACCAAAGAATGAGTAAAGCTATAGAAAAACCCAAGTAAGGCCAGCAGAGCCTGCCTAGGTCTTGGCTGACAATTCCATGAAACCGTGCCTGTCAGAAACCAACATGACTGAACACGCTTCTCTTGGGAAACTCTAAACAATGAAGTCATCGAAACTAGGCACCATGTCACAGGGTCCTAGAATGGTGGAACTGGGAGGGTCCTACCAAGGCCATTGAGTGCAACCCCCTGCTCAGTGCAGGACTCCAGTTGAGGCTTCCCTGTCCAACTGCCCCTTGGTTGCCTCCAGTGTGGAAGAACCCACAACCTCCGCAGCTTTTTAGACACAGCCGGGGCCTAATCTCAACTGCACCTACTTGTGCCAAAGAATGTGGTTGTTGTGTGTTATTTTTACAGCACGGGCAAAGAGCAGAGAAACGGCAACGCCATGCTTTTCTCAGCTGGTTCTGGGCGTCCCTTTAGCTCCATCCTGTGTTATCTTTGCCAAAAGCCATCCGGATGCTACAAAGGAGTCATCCAAAGCTCAAATTATGGTCCGCTTTCTGTCTGATAGTGTGTCAACATTTACCTCCACGTGAGATACCTGCAGTGGAGGAACACTAATTCCATTGTATGTGTCTAAAAGAAAATCAACGTTTTATTATGGTTGTCCCACCCCCAGCCGTGGCCCCCCCAACCCCTCTCCGTATCCCATAAATCCATGAGATAGACAGAGCAACTGGGGAATGCTGGAGCCTCCTCTCCCCTTGAAACCATCATCTGCCATCAAAGTGCTTCTTAATGATTTCACAAAGGGAGGGGGACTGATCACAGGTGGCCGTGGGTGTGGAAGCCCAGCTTCATGAGCTCTGTGCAGGATAATGGGGGTATTCAAGGCTTTTCTAGAAGGGCCCCTTTGTGTGGCTGGTCATGTGCCCTGCTGGACTGAAAGGGCTGTTTTGCTCAATTTGTCTAAAAGCCGGCTGGCTTGCATTGCTGCCGCAGGGGGTGAGCACGGCCGGCTGAGTTAACTCTTCCCTTCCGGGGCTGACAGCATGAGTGCCACTTTCAAGTTGAAGAAGTCCCGACGGAGTCCGATCCAGTGGTGGGAGAGGCAGCCAAACAAGGCCTCTCCAAAGGCAGCCTCAGGAAGAGCTTTCCTCTAAAATAGGGCCGATATTTGGGGTACTCTCTTCTGCAAAGCAAGCCCGGGCTGCTCTCTGAAATGGATTTCGGTCCTCTGAAATGGAATCCACCCCTTAATCTAGGAACGATGAGCTGTCTTTGCCTAGAAAGAGAGTGAGTGTGAAAGTGTATGGGTGTGATTTCTGACACACGTGATTTTCAGCATCTGCGACACAGTTTCCCGATGCAAAAAATGAATAAATGCTGAAGAATGGACCACTTTCAGTCAATTTAGAAATTAAGGCAAACCATTGTGGATATCCTGGGCTCCAAGATCACCGCAGACGGGGACTGCAGCCAAGAAATTAAAAGACACTTGCTCCTGGGCAGGAAAGCTATGGCAAATCTAGGCAGCATACTAAAAAGCAGAGACATCACCCTGCCAGCAAAAGTGCGTATAGTCAAAGCTATGGTTTTCCTAGTTGCAATGTATAGCTGTGAAAGCTGGACTATAAGGAAGGCCGAGAGCCAAAGGATTGAGGCCTTTGAGTTGTGGTGCTGGAGGAGACTCCTGCGAGTCCCTTGGACTGCAAGGCGATCAAACCGGTCAGTCCTAGAGGAGATCAACCCTGACTGCTCCTTAGAAGGCCAGATAGTGAAGATGAAACTCAAATACTTTGGCCACCTAATGAGAAGGAAGGACTCCCTAGAGAAGAGCCTAATGCTGGGAACAATAGATGGCAAAAGACGAAGGGGACGGCAGAGGATGAGGTGGCTGCATGGGGTCACTGGGATAGTGGGTGTGGGCTTGACTGGACTCTGGGGGATGGTGAGGAACAGGAAGGCCTGGAGGAATGTTGTCCATGGGGTCGCGATGTGTCGGACATGACTTTGCGACTAATCACAACAAATTGTGGATATACTTTTTTTAAGCCATGTTTGCAATGCTGTTTGATATTGTTATATGCAAACTTAATTTTGTGGCATTTCATTTTGACTGGTAGATATATTTGTTGGATATTAGATCTCTAAAGTAGGTCTGAGGATAAGGCTGGAGAAGCCCTCCAATTCTTTAACATGTGTTTATTTCAGATTGTCTCCTGCGACACCTTTGATCATTTACTTCTGTAAATACTGGTGCATAATTTATCACTGATGTTGCCTTGTCATCGTCATCATATTATTGAAGTAACTGTACTGTTTTTAAAAGTGTACTTTATTTGTGATATTCAATATTTCCAGTTCCTCTGGCATGACAGTCTTCTCCAGGGAATGTTGGCTTCTCTTGATGTGTCCTCTTTTGTCAGTTTGGGTTCCAGGGAAAGCTCTAGCATGATTCGAGCTAGGACCCTCTTGTTTGTCTTTCTGTCAGCCCGGGGTATTCACAAAGCTCTCCTCCCGCACCATTCTTCAAAAGCATTGATTTTCTTCCTCTCAGCTTTCTTCACTGTCCAGCTTTCAAACTGAGACTTGGCAGCCTAGAATACAATAGGTGGTTGACCTTGACCTTGTTCTCCAGTGAAACATAGATGAAGTACAGATTAGGGGAGCTCTGGATGCGAGTGATCACTCCATCCTTTGCTTTGAGATCAGGGGACTGGGGCCGTGCAGCAGGGCGAGCACTAGAAGCTGGGACTTCAAGAGGGCCAACTTTGGCCAACTGAAGGCCAGACTGGGGAAAGTCTCTTGGGATAGGTTACTGGAAGGTAAGCGAGTTGAGGAGGGGTGGATGGCACTCAAAAGGGAGGTTTTGCAGGCGCAAGCCCTGACGATACCTCTAGTCAGTAAGGTGGGGAGGCGGAGGAGAGTGCCGCCATGGATGCGAATGGAGGTGGTTAGGGGGATTAGACAAAAGAGGAGCCTCCATAGGAAATGGGTACTGGGGGAAATAGACAAAAGGGTATACCGGGAGGAGGAGGCCCGTTGCAGAAGGATTCTTCGCAAGGCTAAGGCTGATTATGAGCTGAGACTTGCCAAGAATATCAAGAGCAACAAAAAGGGCTTCTTCCAGCATGTAAATAGGAAAAGGAAGGGGAGACAAGTGGTGGGACCACTAAATAAGGAGGAAGGAGATCCAGTGACTGACATGAAGGAACAGGCACAGATGCTAAATGACTATTTTGCCTCTGTGTTCTCTCCAAAGCAGGACGGGGAATATCCGTATAGGAGATTAGATGAGGCTGGGGACTTAGGGGCAGAGATTAGAGTCACCCCCCTTGAAGTCGAGGGGCTCCTCAGGGCATTGGACATTACAAAGGCACCAGGCCCTGACGGGTTACGCCCGAGAGTACTTAGAGAGTTGGCAGGGGTTCTCTCACGCCCACCGGCCTCCATTTTTGAGGCCTCGTGGAGAACGGGTGAAGTTCCAGAGGACTGGAGGGTGGCATTGGTGGTCCCAATTTTCAAAAAGTGTAGTAGGAAGGACATGGGGAATTATAGACCGATTAGCCTTACGTCCATTGTAGGAAAAACAATGGAAAGGCTCATAATAGAGAGAGATCTAGTGATGCTAGATAGGGAAGGGAGGCTGACAGCCACACAACACGGCTTCCGCAGAAACAGGTCCTGCCAGACAAACCTTGTGGAATTCTATGACAAGGTTTCAAGATGGCTAGATGGAGGGGATGCAGTGGATGTGGTATACCTGGATTTCAGCAAGGCCTTTGACAAAGTGCCCCATGATATCCTGGTGGAGAAACTGAGGAGTTTTGGGATACACCAAAGCACTGTCCGGTGGATTAGGGCATGGCTGACTGACCGAAAGCAGAAGGTAACCATTAGCGGGGAATCGTCGGGATGGCAGCCAGTGACAAGCGGGGTCCCCCAGGGCTCTGTCCTGGGGCCGATCCTGTTTAATCTTTTCATTAATGACATGGAAGAAGGGGTGAACAGTCTGCTGATCAAATTCGCAGACGACACTAAAACTGGAGCAGTGGCCACAACTGAGGAGCAGATACACCAGATCCAGAAGGATCTGGACAGACTATGGAAGTGGGCAGGAGACAACAGGATGGCGTTCAATGTGGATAAGTGCAAGGTCTTGCACTTGGGGCATAGGAATAGCTGTCATAAGTACAGGTTAGGGGACAAGTAGCTGGAGAGCAGCACTTGTGAAAGGGACCTCGGGGTGCTGGTTGGCCGCAGGCTGAACATGAGTCAGCCGTGTGATGCGGTGGTCAAGAGGGCGAACGCCACCCTTGGTTGCATAGCCAGAAGTGTGGCTTCTAGATCAAGAGAGGTATTGCTACCACTCTACACGACTCTGGTGGGCCCGCAACTGGAGTATTGTGCTCAGTTTTGAGCCCCTCATTACAGAAAGGATATAGCCAGGTTGGAGTCAGTGCAGCGTAGGGCCACAAGGTTGGTAGCCGGTTTGCAGGGGATGCCGTATGAGGCGAGACTGAGGCAACTGGGTCTCTTCAGCTTGGAGAAGAGGAGACTCAGAGGGGATATGTTGGCAACATACAGGTATGTGAGGGGGTGTCACATGGAGGTGGGCAGAGACCTGTTCTCCCCTGCAGAGGAAGGCCGAACGTGCTCCAATGGAGCAAAGCTCAGGGAGCCAAGGTTCAATTTGGATGCCAGGAAGCACTTCCTGACAGTTAGGACCCCAAGGGCGTGGAATGGGCTTCCACGGGAGGTCGTTGAGGCCCCATCGGTGAGGGTGTTCAAAGACAGGCTGGACATGCACATGGTGGCCATGTCATGAGCGGAGCCGGCTGGTGCCGGAGGTCAGACTAGATGGCCCGGGAGGCCCCTTCTGACTCGCTCTCTTTCTATGTTTCTGTGTTTCTATATTTGATTATCCTTTTTAGCTCCTTCATATTGAATCATGTATTTAATTTGCAACCCATCTTCGTAGCCAAAATGGTTCTAATGATTATTTTGTGGTCATTGTTACATTAGCTATGCCATTTTCTGCACCCAGCCCTACCCCGCACACACATGATGTGTCAAGAATGACCTGATCTTGGACTGGGGGTCCTAAAATTTCATAACAGCATGGATCTGCAAGCTGGAAGTCTCCTTAGACAATCAGGTACTTCCAAACCTTGGGACAGACCCTGCCAACAAGAACCAAGCCTTGAACTATCAAAAAAAAGTCCTTCCGGATTCAGCCCTGTGTAAAAATCGGGTGGTTCTTGGTTCTGGGTGCATTCCTTTGCATCCATCCACTTGACAGTGGAGCCTGGACTGACATGGTCCCTCCATCCTTATCCTTGTCCTCCATGTCTCCTCTTAGCTCAATGTTGCGCTCCAAGCTCATCATGGAAAACTCCCTGGCAAAGAAAGGAATTGTACTGCAACTGGCCAGCTGCTGCACAGTCTTCCTCCTGAAAGGTTCTTCCATGGGAGGACAACATGGTGAGAGGGTTCGGACAGATGAAGGACATGATAAAAGACAGATGAAAGACAGATGAAAAGTCTTTCTTCGCGCAACCATGGAATTGGCTGCCATGGGAAGCAGTGATGGGCACCCATTTGGATGGCTTTCAAAGGGTTATGGATAGATTCATGCAGAGAAGGCTTTCAGTGGCTACTAGCCTTGCTGGCTAGGGACTGTCTCCTTTGCCGGAGGTGGCCTGCCTGCATGCAGCAGCAACTGAGGAGCTTGGGCAGGTGGAGGTCTTGCACCCATCCTTTTCAAGCAAACCTTCAGGCGGCTGGTTTGCCACTGCGTGTACGGAGTGCTGAACCAGACAGACCTTGGTCTGATCCAGCAGGACTTCTCCAATGTTCTAACAGTCACGCATGTTTGTCATGCATGCATGCAGTATCTTTAAACCAGAGGGCCTCCCACCCACAGTCATGCACCATCATCCCATTCAGCTGCCAGTGTCCATCAAGAATCATTCGGAGCAAGGAGCTACGGAATGTGCAGCAGGAAGGTGCGGAGCACAGGAGCAGCATCAAAGGAAACGACTCTGGAGAAAAGGGGGGAAGCACCTTCATCCCATTGGTCCCATTTCATTTGATGGGCCAGCTTCCAAAGGGTTAATCTCAGCAGGCAGGCAAGAGCCGGACCTCCGCTTTTTTCCCCTCCCTCAGGTCTCTATTCATCTTCCAGGAACTGAATTTTTCATGCAGTAATTAAAATTTGTAGGTCAAGGCTCCCATGGCACCGTTTTCTGCTAATATGGGAGAGCAACGGTCGGATTCGCTTATGCGGCTCTTCGCCGTGCTGAGATTTAAAGGATGAAGGGTGACATTTTCCCCCATTTTGTAAATTAATGCCATTGATCTGCCTAACAAGAACAAAGTTAGGCTTCAAAATACCAAATGATAAAGAGATTAAGACCTGGAATGGCTTTCTGAAGGCACTTCCATTGTAAGATTTGACACAGAGTATTGACCTTTCAATTAGAATTTCTAATAGGCTATTGACTTAAATGGATAAAATGTTGCAAGCCGCAGCTTTCAAAATGGCAAAAATTGCTTTCCCTGTTGGAGGATATGCTTTGTGAAACAAATAGTGATCTTCAGGCTCAGTGAGAATAAGTAAAGCCCATGGGGAGATTGTCCATTTCCCTCCTCCAGCACGCTTCCTTGCCGCTTCTTCACCCTCCTGAAGAGCAGAACCTCACTGCCCCAAAACACGCGTCTCCTCCCATCTTCTGTACATCTGTGCCACCTACCGCATTTCAGCCTGGGTGAAAATCCTTGAAATGCCTGGGGGCTGCTACCCGTGCCACGCATTGCTGGCCAACCGCTGAAGGTCATGTCATCTCCTGCAACCCAAGGCCCTCCTCCACTGGCACTTCAGATACTTGCCCTGTGTCCTGGGGGAGTAGCTACGGAGGAAAGGCTCTGGCTATGTGCTGGTTCGGCAGCAGAGTGCATGCAAAGAGCCTGAGGCTCCATCCTCAACTTTAGAAGAGCAGGCAGGAGAAGGTCCTTCTTTAAAGCCCCAGAGCAGCTGCCATCATTATGATACCAGAAAGCAAAGTACCCAGAGGAGGCCTTCTCTGTGGTGGTGCCCCATCTGTGGAATGCGCTCCCCAGAGAGGTCCGCCTGGCGCCGTCGTTATTTGTTTTTCGGCGCCAGGCCAAGACTTTTTTATATAAACAGTTTTTTAATAATCTTTAATATTTGTAGTTTTAATTATGCAGCCAGTGTGTTTCCAAGTTTTAGAAACATAGAAACAGAGCGAGTCAGAAGGGGTCTCCCGGGCCATCTAGTCTGACCTCCGGCACCAGCCAGCTCCGCTCACGACATGCCCACCATGTGCAGGTCCAGCCTATCTTTGAACACCCTCACCGATGGGGCCTCAACTGTCAGGTACCCTTGGGGTCCTAACTGTCAGGAAGTGCTTCCTGGCATCCAAACGGAACCTCGGTTCCCTGAACTTTGCTCTGTTGGAGCGCGTCCTGCCTTCCTCTGCAGGGGAGAACAGGTCTCTACCCATCTCCATGTGACATCCCCTCACATACCTGTATGTTGCCAACATATCCCCTCTGAGTCTCCTCTTCTCCAAGCAGAAGAGACCCAGTTCCCTCTGTCTCACCTCATACCCCATCATCCCCTGCAAACTGGCCACCAACCTTGTGGCCCTACGCTGCACTGACTCCAACCTGGCTGTATCCTTTCTGTAATGAGGGGCCCAAAACTGAACACAATACTCCAGTTGCGGGCGCACCAGAGTCGTGTAGAGTGGTAGTAATACCTCTCTTGATCTAGAAGCCACACTTCTGGCCATGCAACCAAGGGTGGCATTCGCCCTCTTGACCACCGCATCACATGGCTGACATGTTTAGCCTGCGGTCAACCAGCACCCCGAGGTCCCTTTCACAAGTGTTGTTCTCCAGCCACTTGTCCCCTAACCTGTACTTATGACAGCTATTCCTATGCCCCAAGTGCAAGACCTTGCACTTCTCCACATTGAACGCCATCCTGTTGTCTCCTGCCCACTTCCATAGTCTGTCCAGATCCTTCTGGATCCAGAGTACCTGCTCCTCACTTGTGGCCACTGCTCCAGTTTTAGTGTCGTCTGCGAATTTGATCAGCAGACTGTTCACCCCTTCTTCCATGTCGTTAATGAAAAGATTAAACAGGATCGGCCCCAGGACAGAGCCCTGGGGGACCCCGCTTGTCACTGGCCGCCATGCCGATTCCCCGCTAATGGTTACCTTCTGCTTTCAGTCAGTCAACCATGCACTGGAAAGTGCTTTGGTGTATCCCAAAACTCCTCAGTTTCTCCATCAGGATATCATGGGGCACTTTGTCAAAGGCCTTGCTGAAATCCAGGTATACCACATCCACTGCATCCCCTCCATCTAGCCATCTTGAAACCTTGTCATAGAATTCCACAAGGTTTGTCTGGCAGGACCTGTTTTTGTGGAAGCCGTGTTGTGTGACTGTCAGCCTCCCTTCCCTATCTAGCATCACTAGATCTCTCTCTATTATGAGCCTTTCCATTGTTTTTCCTACAATGGATGTAAGGCTAACCGGTCTATAATTCCCCATGTCCTTCCTACTACCCTTTTTGAAAATTGGGACCACCAATGCCACCCTCCAGTCCTCTGGAACGTCACCCGTTCTCCACGAGGCCTCAAAAATGGAGGCCGGCGGGCGTGAGAGAACCCCTGCCAACTCTCTAAGTACTCTCGGGTGTAACCCGTCAGGGCCTGGCGCCTTTGTAATGTCCAATGCCCTGAGGAGCCCCTCGACTTCAATTGTTGTTTGTGTTGTGAGCCATCGTGAGGCTGTGTAGCAATGGGGACAGCATAAAAAAACTTGAAATAAATAAATAAATAAATAATCAATCAATCCCAAACTAACTGGTTCAGTGCCCTCCCTGGGTATAAATCTGCTTCCCAGGAGAAGCCACAGTAGGTTCTTGCTCTCAAGAAGGGGCCCAGCTCTCTCACATTACAGGCCACTCAGGCAGATTCGTCTGATCCTGAGGGCAAGACAGGAGGACCAAAAGGGGGCAGGGGAGCTGGCCATTGCAAACTTTCTAGTGAGAAACAGCCTATCTTGGAAGGACAGGGAAACCTTTCAGTGCTGGAGAGGGGGAGATTGAGGGGTCTTCCTTGACTCCACCAAGTGATGACACTGAAATGAGCAGACCAGTTACGTTCCTGCCGTCTTGCCCTCAAGCAACAAGAGTCACCTGGAGGATGGAGTCAGAAGCTTTCCAGGGAGGGAAGTAAGGGGCAGAAAGGTTGGTTTGGACTTGGCTCTTCATGTGGTCAGATATGGCTTCTCCCGTGAGAGATGGCTTCTCCCATATCTCAAAGAGAATGTGACTTTGGTTTACACTGTTCTGTAACCTTTTAGAAGTGGGTGTCTAAAGTTTCATCGGCAGAGGAAAAGTGGGAGGAGACCTGGTCTTGATGTTCATCCCTCCCTATTTTCCTCTGGTCCAAGAGTGGCGATCTGTGATGCTATAAACTGTGCTTTTTTGGTTGTTGTGTAGTGATTTTAGTTCAAATGCTAGGAAGCCACCCATTGGGTTGTAGGGTTCCTGTGTATTGTACAAGTGAACCCAGGGGAAAACACAGGGACAAAGATGTAGAGAAATATTGAGGATCTGCAGTACTTGTAGAAATCATAGTTGTTAGTGTGGTTATCATTTTTCTTCCTACTTCACTCAGCATGCTTGGTTTGGTTTGTTTGGTTTAAATTAAAGAGTGCCGTCCTTAAAAGGAAACAACCTTCTTTGTGTTGGTGTATGGGGTGGGGATCGGAAATCCATCTGAATTTTTACTTGGATTAGTGAAAATACCACAAACGGTGTGCACTTGCCAGAGTTTGCCAGGTTTCTTCATCAAGCTAAACGGTGCAAATGCATTGCGCACTGGGGGGAGTGGAAAAGCACGGCAGACTTTGTAGCAATGAGTTCCGCAGGCCTGGTCTAAGGATGGAAATTGCAGGCTGAACGAATACTGGAAAGCGTTGCCATTTTCAGAGTTCACCTGCCATGCTGGGACAAGGAAGCGATGGTTGACTCCCATTTCTGAAAAGCTAAAGTCCAGTTGAGACACACTTCCATCTTTTGTCTTGAGCACAGCATGCAAGGTCCTGGTATGCAAAAAGAGGAACATGGCCGCCTTTAGCGTAGCTAGAAATCACTAACTGGGTTTGGCCAACTTAATCACACAACGTCTGTACTTCATGACCTACACTGGCTTCCAGTCTGTTTCCAAGTCCAATTCTAATTGTAGGTGTTGTTGGCTTGTAGAGCCCTGGGTTAAGGTATCTAAAGTTGCTCCTTCTTTTGCATGGAGCTTCTCAGAAGGCGATTCTTGGAGGCTCTTCTCTGAGTGCCCCCATCAAAGGAAACTAGGTGGGAGACTATCTGTAGGTCAGCTTCTCAGTGGTGTCAATCCAGTTATGGATGAACTTCCCAAAGAGGCTCAGCTGGCACCTGCATTGTCCTTCTTTTGGATCCTGGGCACAGGCCTCTCATTTCTCCCAGGCATCCCAGAGCCGCAGTTCTAGGTTATTGTGACCCGTCACTGATTCCTGTGCTCTTTTATTAATTTACACGATATTGCATTTAATTCCTTTAAACATTTGCTTTGTATTGGATATCTTTAACGGTTCGACAGGATTTAGTTTTTGGACTGTTGGTAATCTTGCCAGAGAGCAATAGTTACTGTGTGGCTAAGAAATGTGATAAATTAACATCAAATCAGATCCCTCGCTCCATTTCTCTCTTTCTCCCCGCCCCCAATTCTGATGATTGTATGATGCAGTCAGTCTGTGAATAGCAGATAAGAGCCATACAGACAAGAGGGTACCATTTGAACCTCGTTGTCCTTCTGAGCTTCCCAGAGAGCTCCAGTTTGCCCCTGGGAAACAAAACACTGGGCAGCATAAAACTTTTCATCCCATCAGTGCAGCTTATCTGCTCTCCATCGGTCTCTCTTACAGAGACATCTTCAGCGTCATACTTCTGGCTGGGCCCCATTCGCAGCCTGGAAGAACCGCCACATGGAATGATCTTTGATCCTCCATCAATATATTTCTGAAGAATCAGCTTTTGTTTCCCTCTGTCCTGCTTGTCACTCCTCCTCAAAGAGCAGCCATCCCTCTCTAGGATAAAGGGTTAATATTATGCTTATGTTACAGTGCATTAAAAACTCTAATTAAAACAGTATTACATTCCCATCTGCCAATCTCCAGTAATCTTCTTTAATTGCAGTAATTAAACTATATTTACATGTTCAGAATACTTGTAATTTAGCAAATTGCGCACTCTGCTCTCCATTTAATCAAACAACCAGTTCCAGTATATTTAGTGTGGAAAGAAGTAATTTCAGTGTTTTGATTACTATAGCAGATTTGACAGAGTAAGTACCCCTCTAGTCGAGGCTTTGAAAAGGAAGGCAAACATGAAATAGAGGCATGGTTTGATTGCCATGCGAATGCTTAATTGCATGTTGAGGATTTAGTATTAGGGGGTGCAAAGCATTTCTCACTTGATCTTTCTTTCAGTAACAGCTGACATAACAGATAATGGAAGATATCTATTTGGGGACTGCCTGACGAAACACACACAATTTTTGCATTAGGCATCTTAAACAACATCACAGAGGAAACCTTGAGCCTATAGGTGAACCAATGCCCTCTTGCCCTGTTCTTTGCACAAAAGAGAGTTCTAATTACCTTGGGTGATCTCACGTTTTCTCCCTGTGTTGAAAAGCACTCCACTTCCACACCACCCTTCACACAAATTAAAGCACGAGGCAACGGGGGAGGGGAAACTGGTCCTTTCTGGACTGGGCCAGTTCATGCTGCGTGACTGGGGGAAATGGAGCATCTATATTCTTTTGCTTGCAAAAAAAAGTGGGGGAGATTTCTAAATTGCATTAGAAAGCTGAACCATCAAAAGGAAGAGTATTCTTTGATCCAGAATACTCTAGCTTTCCTCATACAGGGAAGTCTGCCGGCTTTTTCCCCTGTGGGGGAACACTGAATCATGCAACCTGCTGAACACCACGGGAGACTAGTGGTCCATCTTTTCTACGTTCATGGACAGGTCTCCAGGATTCAGGGTGGAGTTTGGAGCTCCTTGAGTTGACTGAATCAGTAGATCTTTGCTGAGGAAATGCTTCACAGCTGAGCGATGCCTCCTTTTCACTCTTTCCATTTCATCTCCTCAATTATTTTTCCTCCATCTCCATGAAGTTTCTAAGCAGGTACCTGCATGATGTTCTTGATTCCTACCTCTTTCTTTCTCACTGAAACTGGGAGTGATTTTCATTTTAATTGAAATGCAGTGGGTTTTTAAAGAAGCGTTTCATGTCACCACCAACTTTCTGAATCATCTTCTAAAATAATTTGCTAAAATATTGGAATATCAAGCAAATGACTCACAAGTTACTTCCTGGTCCACAGTGGGGATTTGAAAAAAAATTAATGTACTACTTGAAATACAAACTCACTTTGAGTCCCTTCCATGAAGCAAATTGGGTTCACTTATGGCAGATATAGGGGCTCTTTTCCATATGAAAGGCCATCGGTCTGTAGGAAGAGTCATCTGACAGGATGCAGCCAATAATGAACACAGAGAGAGCTGATTTGCTGAAATCAAAAGTGTGTGGGTCTTGAAGGTTTTTCTCTCCATTCAACCTTTTTCTCAGGCACTCACAAGCTTGGGGTGATCTTGATAAACTTGAATTCTCAGCTGAAAGCAACAGAATGAGATTCCATGGGGACAAATGCCAAGTGCTCCACCAAGGAAAAAGTAACCAAATGCATCAATACATGATATTCCCTTATAAGTACCTCCAAGGCCGTCACAAAGAGGAAGGTCAAGAACTTGTCTTGCTGGAGTGTAGGACATGGAATAATCAAGTCAACTTGCCACAACCCAGATTCAGACTGGAGACCAGGAAAAGCTTCCTCACTGGCAGAGCAACACAACAGTGGAACCAGCTGCCTGGAGAGGTGGGGGGCTCTCCCACACTGCAGGCATTCAAGGAGAAACTGGGCAGCCATCTGAGTGGGATGGTGTGACTTGGTGTCCTGCAACAGCAGAGGCTGGACCAGACAGCCTTCTTGGCCCCTTCCAACTCTACAGTTCTACAATCCTATCACTTCATTTCTTCCTGCTCCTTGCAAGATGTCTTAGCTGACTGCTGGTCTTTTCCAAAGCTCCATCCATTTTCCCTCACGTTTTCTTCTCTGCCCTCGTGAAAGCAACCCCCAGGCTGAATTTTCCAAACCTCAGATGTACTGGCAAAATACTTCAATGATGCATTGCAGCTATACCTTTCAGCAATATCTAGAGAGTGGTGACAATCTAAGACCTGAAACAATCATGAAAACAACAAAACTATGTTTTCCTTCGAAATCAAGATGTTGGGTTTTGCAATCAGAGATGGTTTTGTAAGCCCACTGTTGCATTCCTGTATTGGGCTTTCATTTTTCTACTGATGTTACACTGCTTCGAGGATTGTTTTGGATATAATATATTTGCTGTTGTTGCTAGTCGTGAAGTCGCATCCAACCCATTGCAACCCCATGGACAATATTCCTCCAGACTCTCCTATCCTCCACCATCCCCTGGAGTCCACTTAAGCTCACAGCAACTGCTTCAGTGACCCCATCCAGCCACCTCATCCTCTGCCATCCCCTCCTTCTTTTGCCATCTATTATTCCCAGCATTAGGCTCTTCTCCAGGGAGTCTTTCCTTCTCATTAGGTGGCCAAAGTATTTGAGCTTCATCTTCAGAATCTGGCCTTCTAAAGAGCAGTCAGGGTTGATCTCCTCTAGGACAGACTGGTCTGATCGCTTTGTGATCCAAGGGACTCGCAGGAGTCTCCTCCAGCACCACAATTCAAAGGCCTCAATCCTTCGTCACTCAGCCTTCCTGATGGTCCAGCTTTCAAAGCCATACAATATAATATATTAGTTCATTAGAATTTATTTCTACCCACTAGTCTTTTTCCCCACTCTGCATAACTTGCCCTTTGGCCTTTTGGGGAATGAAAAATGATTTGCATAATAAAACATAGCAATTGCATTTATCCATGTATTTATATCCTGCCTTTTTCCTTTCAAGGTGGCACACATGCGTGTTTGTTTGTTTGTTTGTTTATTATTTGTTTATTTATTATTAACAGCTTTTGTACGTCGTCCTATTATACAAGATCTTAGGACGGTGTACAATATTTAAAAAGACAATTAAAACAACAATTGCAATAAATAATAAAACAGAACAAAACAATAAATCACAAAACAAACAGAGCGACTAAACTTAAAAACTATTAAAGTTTAACATATTTTTTTAAATAAAAAGGTTTTGGCCTGGTGCCGAAAAGAGTATAAACTTGGCGCCAGGTGTACCTCTCTGGGTAATCCATTCCAGAGTCTCTTGTTCTGAATCTTATCCCCATAACAACCCTGCAGAGTAGGATGGGCTGAGAGTTTGTGCCAGGCCCAAAGGAACTCAGTTGGCTCCATGGCCAAACGGAGATTAGAACCCGGATCACCCGAGTCCCACCCCTACACCCTTAAACACTACACCACACTGGCTCTCTTACACTGATATACATAAAAATAGCCATAAGAGACTATAACAATTCATCCAAGTGTTGAATTTCCTGAAGGGTACAAAGTTTGGTTGCTTGACAGCAGGTAATGGAAGGAAGTGGGAAAGATTTCCTCTTTTTAATGGCACCATTTATGCACATGTTATATCTCACCATTTTTTAAAGGATGCCTTTTATTAAGCTTTCAAACAGACTTCAAAACATGCAGCAAGATACCGCAAAATCCAAAGGCTGGTCATTATAGTCACTTCTACAGAAGGAAGCTTTTCATCACGTCTCGCCTTGCGACATTCACAAAGACAGCAAGCCTTTTTCCTTGCAGTTACTTTAATGAGTTTATTGCATAATGAAGGATGTTGATATAACCGCTTTTCATTACTTCTAGCCCATCACTTCCCTGATAGATCTCGCAACCCTCCATGAGGTGGCTCGTCTTCAGATTTCCTGATCTGCACTCGTGATCGGAAAGTTGGCTGTCTGTGCACATTTTCCCTGTACCCCCCTTGACCCCAGTGCTGGCTCATCTCACCAGCTCCTGCAGCTTAGGCCTAGTTATGGGCACCCCCCACCCTAGTTTGATTCATCAGTTGGCTGGAAAATGGATCTATTTCCCTGGGAATTTTGAAAATACCGTCATGAGCGTGTCCCTTGCCTTCTTATCCTGGTTCCCAAGCTCAAGGCAATCCTTTGAAATGCTGTTCTTCCATGGAGACTCCTCAGATAACAGAACAGTTTGAGCTTTGTGTAGTTTTTATTGCCAAAGTTAAAGGAGAAAGCTCTGCTCATGTGAGAAGTTGAATCCAAACTGGAAACTCCCCTGTGGTCCTGTCCTTTCAGGAAAACATCCGGTTCCACCCACAGGGTGGATCACACTGCTGGAGAGCAAGACAATGACAGCAACAGAACCCCTCCAGCTGAGCAGCTCATCTCTCCCAAGGCCTTCTTACTGGGCTGGCATATGCCTCCTCTCTCATCCTGAAAGCCCTTCTGTCCCTTCCAAAACAGATAGTTTCCCATGCTCGGTGTGAGAATCTTCCCTAGGCAACCTTGAAGGAGCTTCAAACCTCACTTGGTTATGCATACATCACCATACATCACCACCTAACCACATTGGATCTTCTGTACTCTATCATACAAGTTGGAAGTGTGCTTAGCTCATGGGAAGGGTGCATATGGAAGACTCCATCTTCAGTTCCTAGGCAGGTCAGGAAGATGCTCTTAACTGAACTGCTGGAGGACTGCTACAGGACTAAGTTCACCCTCCAGATGTTGCTTGACTGCAAGCCATCTCCATCTTCTCACACAATTGGCCCACACTAGCTGGAACTGGGGAGCTGAAGCCCTGGAGACCACTAATTCAGAAAGCATTCCCAGTGCTTTCTCAGTTGAATGAATTCATGAATTGAGTTCAACTGAATGAATTCATGAAACATAGAAACAGAGAGAGTCAGTAGGGACCTCCCGGGCCATCTAGTCTGACCCCTGGCTCCAGTCAGCTGTGCTTACAACATGCCCACCATGTGCATGTCCAGCCTGTCCTTGAACACCCTCACCGATGGGGCCTCCACCACCTCTCGTGGAGCCCATTCCATGCTCTCGGGGTTCTAACCGTCAGGAAGTGCTTCCTGGCATCTGAGTTGAACTGAATGAATGAGTTGAATGAAGCTTAATGGCAATAATAGTAGCAACAAGAGCAATATTACTGCGTTCAGTATTATTGGGGAGCTCAAAAGCTTGTTTCCTAATTTATCCTAAAGAGGCTAGTCTTAATGAAGGAATTGCCTTAAAGAAGGAAACATGAATTCTCTTGTTTCGGGAGTTGTCAGTTTTCTAACCAACTGGCATAGAGAATTGTATCGTGTGTGCTCTGTTGCTATATTAGCTGATCTGGGGCATTAAGAAGTCAAATCGCTCCCCCAGGGCCTGACAGATTGCAGTAGCTGCCCCACCTGGCTTTGACTCTTAGCAAGTCTTGCTCTAACAGTCAGAAGCAGGACAGTGCAGTGAACTTGATGGCCCTGAAGGGGTCAGGCTTAGAGGTTGCCTGACAAACCTGCCCTCAGGGCTCTGTGTGCTGCTTTCCAGTGTCAGGTAGGTGCAGCATGACCTCCATTATCCAAGCTTTAATAGTGGGTGAGATGGCCAATCTAGCCTGGAGAGGGCTGGGTCGGTGAACCCAAAGATTAATCTCTCCATCCATTCTGCCCACTAGATAGACCATCAGAGAAGACTGGAGGGATGGCATGCGCTCTCTCTCTCTCTCTCTCTCTCCTCTCTCTCTCTCTCTCTCTCTCTCTCTCGCTCCCTCCCTCCCTCCCTCCCTCCCTCTCCCTCTCCCTCTCCCTCTCCCTCTCCCCCCCCTCCAAGCTCCCTGTCCACCCATCCCCTAATCTTGTGTTGAGCCAATATTTCAGCCTGAGGATTATGCTGGTATACAGGCTAAACTAGACCCAGCAGTCCCCCTGCATGATCTGACAGTGGCTATTCTAGTGGTGATGTTGAGGTCACCCAACCTCCAGGGCCACCCAACCTAGATGATGTAAACATTCATCTTGAGGTCACTGTATCTTCCCCCTTTTTTCCTTCCCCACCATTTTACTTCTAGCCTCATGAAAGTTTCTGAAAAACCCAGAGCCTTTCTCCTTATTTTGCAACAACCTTGTTGGTGCTAATAAGGATATTATCCCTCTGGGAATTGGACCTTGGCATAACCGTGTAGTTTGCATTTTGCTTAAATGACAATCTGTGCAGATTGACTCAAAAGTAAGTCTCACTACTCCAGTGCAACTTAATCCTGGGTAAACACATATACGATCCCAGATCATCCAGCATGATTAGGATGAAAGTAAGCTGTGATAAAATGTGAACTTCAGCTGAAATGTGGTATATACATGCAGTCAATAAATATAGGGGAGAAGGCCCGGTATTATTTATTATAGGCATTTAGAGACATACAGACACAATAAAGAATACACACGAGATTTATAGCTTGTGGTGTAGGAAGCTGCGACCACAATGTGTCCTGGGCACTTATAAACCATTGCATTTGGGAAGAATGTAACTGATCTTTAATATCCAGCATTTATTAGTAGAATTAGTATGATGGGCAATGTCTGTAGAGAGGGGTATGTGGGCTGCAAAGAGAGTAATATTTTAAACCGGAGAAATGAAGCATGGAGCTCTGGAAAGGCCCAGCCCTCATTAGTTGAATGGTGAATTTTTCTAATTAGTTCTTTCTAGTGTAATTAGCATGGATGGGCCTAATCATCTCGTGTGCAACCAAATCTTAATGCTTGAGATGGGACGTCCTTGGACTGTCTTTCAGAGGAATTCCGGGGATTTTTTTTAATGTTTGCATTGTTCGCATTTTTTAAAGAAACAGTGCACCTACGTTGGGTTTGCCCAGTCCAGAAGGACAACGGTTGGCTTTCGCTCAGGAGAGGAAGCGCTGGACTTTCCTTAAAACACCCAAACACTTTTATCAGTGTTTGTGTGTTTTGTAAGGATGTTTGGGAGCTTTGATCCTCGTGAATTGCAATGCTGACGGAGCTCATCAAACCTCCGGCCAACCAACCTTATCCTTCTGCAAATTTACTTGACAAGGCATTTCCTGCCTCTGAAATGCATTTTACCCAAAGGTACCAAGACACATTTTAAAACGCACATCATAGAATTAGAATGGATTCAGAAATGCATTTATTTTATATGCAAAGGTGCATTTTGTGTGGAATTCATTTACAAATTCATTTAAATACAAATTTAATTGTGTTTTTATGAAATTTCATATAGATAAAAAGGTAAAGTAAAGGTACGTTACGTCCTTGACGTTACGTCCAGTCATGCCTGACTCTAGGGGGCGGTGCTCCTCTCCGTTTCCTGGCCGAGGGAGCCAGCACTTGTCCGCAGACAGTCTCCGTGGTCGTGTGGCCGGCATGGCTAAACACCGAGGTGCACGGAACGCTGTTACCTGCCCACCGAAGTGGCACCTGTTTATCTACTTGCATTTGCATGCTTTCGAACTGCAAGGTTGACAGGAGCTCGGACGGCGCACGGGAGCTCACCCCGTGTGCAGATTCGAACCGGCGACCTTTCGATCAACCAGCCCAGCAGCACAGCGGTTTAAACCACTGCGCCACCTGCTGTCCCTGGTTCATATAGATAGTTCTTTTAAAAATGCACATTACTGTGGAATTAGGTGGAGAAGGTTTATGAATGAGCCCTAGCAAAACTCGGACAGGCCAAATCCTCCCTCTCCCTCCCTCTCTCTCTTGTTTTCACTCTGAATTGTAAGCATCCACATTTTGTCATCTGAACGAGCCATATGTCATATATTCATTTTTTTCCTAAAAGGTTAAAAAAAAACAAATATTAGGAGAAAGAAGAGATGTGGACAGTATTTGTATAATACTATTTCCACATGAGATTAAAAGATAATCTATGATTTAGAGGTTTTGGATTTACATGTTGTTAAGACCATGTTCTCTTGAAAAGATCCCCTTTGGGTCGAGTATGGTAAAGTTCAAGCTCTATCTCTTCCTTTCCTTTGTCTTTTTGAAAATGGATTTTCTTTGTCCAAATTGTTATCCATGTTTTCTCTGGAAATCTCAGGCAGGGCCCAGGAAAGCTCACGTATTGCCGACTTATCTGCTTCACTAAAAGCACCCGAGTTGTGATCCATGAAGTGGATACAAGAAGAAATACCCCAATTTAAATAGAAAAAAACATCTCACCATAGTGGGGAAAATTAATATCGGGTGGTCCCCACGCCTGCAGAGCTGAGGCCTTCATCGCCAAGGCCCTGCTCAGCTTTGACTTCAAGGTCTCTGTTCCTACAGATCTTTTATTCCGTGATCCAGTCTTAGTTTAGACACTTGTTCTAATGGAGGGTTCCTTCAAGGAGAAGATTTTGCCCCACGCATCACCAACCTAGTGGGCCAATGAAAAGATACTGTGCCGCAGATAAGCCGCAGAAGTGCCCAACCACCTCCTGGAGCCCCTCGGGCCTGCTGCTGCCCAATCCCCTGCCCTCTTTGACCTTCCAAGCTTTGAAGAGGCCAAGAAGAAATTGCAACATCCACATTCCATGTGCCAGAATCTGTTGCACAGACTGGGTTGAGGGAAGAGGTACACAAGTGGTCAGCATTGGTTATAGAGGAACAGGCAAGTCCTCTTAGAGGTGGGAGCTCCTGAGGAGCCCTTGCATAAGGACCTCCCAGACGGTGACACCAGCATCACCTTGGAGTTTATTTTATTTTTATTTAGACAGCTTATGTGCCGCCCCTTTCGCATAAGCCTCAGGGAGGCTTACAATCATTAAAATCCCACATATAAATACGAAAAATACATAGAATACATAAAATAGTGGAAACAGCCTGGTCAATTTAAAAATCAACAAATAAACCTTAACAATTAAAATAGCGTTTAAATAAAAAGGTCTTGGCCTGGTGCCGAAAAACAAACAACGACGGCACCAGGCAGACCTCTCTGGGGAGCGCATTTCATAGGTGGGGCACCACCGCAGAGAAGGCCCTCCTCCGAGTACTCCCCTCCTAATATCCTTCACGGAGGGTTCCCAGAGAAGGGCCTCTGCCGCCGATCTCAAGGGGCGGGAGGGCATATATGGACGCAGGTGCTCCTTTAGGTAACCAGGACCCAAGCTGTTTAGGGCTTTGTAGGTGATAACCAACACCTTGAATTGGGCCTGGACTTAAATGGGGAGCCAGTGGAGCTGACGGAGGACTGGAGTTATTTGAGAACAACGCCCAGTCCCCGTCAGCAACCTAGTTGCTCTATTTTGCACCAATTGAAGTATCCAGACCATCTTCAAGGGCAGACCTACGTAGAGAGCATTGCAGAAGTCTAATCGAGAAGTGACCAATGCGTGTGTCACTGTTGCCAGGCAGTCATTCTCCAGGTAGGGACGCAGCTGATGGATCAGCTGAAGCTGAAGGAAAGTGCTCCTTGCCACCGCTGTCACCTGAGCTTCTAACGACAGCTCTGGGTGGAGGAGCACTCCCAAGCTGCAGACCCTGTCCTTAAGAGGGAGTGCAACCCCATTCAGGACAAGGTCAAAGTCCCCCATCGCAAAGCCCGATCCACCTACGGACAGGACCTCCATCTTGTCTGGATTGAGCTTCAGTTTCTTGGCCCTCATCCAGCCCATTACCTCAGCCAGGCACCGGTTCAGCACAGCCACTGCCTCACCTGGATCGGTTGAGAAAGAGAGGTAGAGCTGGGTATCGTCAGCGTACTGGTGATTCCACAGCCCACACCTCCTGATGACCTCTCCCAGTGGTTTCATGTAGATGTTGAATAGCAAGGGGGACAAAATGGACCCCTGCAGAACTCCATGGCATAGCTGCCATGGCGCAGAGCCATAGTCCCCCAGCACCACCTCTGGAATCAGCCATTGAGATAGGAGCGGAACCACTGCAGAGCAGTGCCCCTAACCCCCAATCCCGTTAGCCTATCCAGAAGGATACCATGGTCGATGGTATCGAAAGCTGCTGAGAGGTCAAGGAGGACCAACAGGAATGCACTCCCCCTGTCTCTCTCCCTGCACAGGTCATCGTACAGGGCGACCAAGGCAGATTCAGTACGATAACCAGGTCTGAAGCTGAACTGAGATGGGTCCAGTTCTCAGGTAGTCTTTCACTGCAGGCACTGGCAGGGCCCAGATATGATTTCCACAACCCAAAAGTAGGACCCAAGGAGGTGATGGTCCTGATGGTAAAGTCTTCTCAGAAAACATCTGGAATATGTTGCAGAAAACAGTGCTCAGAGAAAGGCCTTACCTTGGTGGGAAAGAACATATTTGACATGAAGTTGTCCCCAAGTTAATCTTGGCACCTCCATTAGAAAGGATTAGATAGCAGAGAATAGAAAGGATCTCTCTCAACATGAGTCCCTTCAAAGCCCAAATGAGTAGCCCGTTACTGGGACGGATGCCGAAACAGGTGCTTCAGGTGCCTACAGCTAGGGTTGGATGAAGAGTCTGATTTGGGGGTGGGATTCCATTGGATTCCCTGGGCTTGACTCCCCAGACTCTGGTCTGCTTTGATGTAGCTGAGATGTTCATGTATCTATCTATCTATC
>JAIXND010000799.1:7850740-7875312 GCA_023646645.1 Varanus salvator macromaculatus | reverse complement strand
GCCCTCCCTCTATCCCCTACTGCTTCCTCCCTCTCTATGGTAATGCTTCAGAGACTGCCTTCTCTCCCCTTTCTCTCCCTCTCTCTCTATGGTGATGACAATTTTCCACAGTAATTTTTAAACAATTAATAGACTGTACGACAGTTCATTCATAAGTATGCATTGTTCGTAACTTGGATATTTGTAACTCAGGGACTGTGTGTAAATAGGACAAAGAGGAGTAGAGCTATTGAAATAAATGGCCATGCATTCGCCTTAGATACCACTGAATTCACAGGTCTGCTCTGAGTGTGATTTCATCTGGATCCAGTGGAGTGATAGTGAGAAGTACCAGGAGCTTCAGGAGCTGGCAGTGAGATGTCAATCATGTGAGAACTACCAGCAGAGAACATTCCTTGCCAAAACTAATGCATCAATTCTTGATCCATATTAGATGCCTTAGCTATATTATCCAGGATCCTTATCCCCTAAATGCTACCGCCTACATGCAATTTGACTGTTTTTGCTTCAGTTCCTTCATTTTAACTTCATTCTTCCCCATATGGAATTTGACAGATTGTTGTTTCTTTCAGAATTGGATGGTGGCTGGTTGTTAATACAATCAACTCTCTTCCTTCCAAGATATATTATCACATTCATCCGCAGAAGTTTGACACTAGTAATTAGCAACCATTCACATAAGTCAATAGCATTATTTAATTGTTAATTGGAGTAATCATGGTTGGCTTCGTAAATGGAGGGTTTGTTCCAACACTTTTCTGCTGCCCCCAAGCATCTGCTGTTTGTGAGAACTGTCTCATTCTGCCCCATGCTAGAGCCAGCCCCAAACTGTAGAACCTGTAGCAGGCAATGGGGACCTGCTGGCTTTCACATCCATCTCCAGAAAGTGAAGGAAGCAAAGAAAAGCAAAACCCAGAAGAGATGAGCTGTGAGAGTTGGGTACCAGCATAAAGGTTAATCACCTTTCACTTGGTCCTTGAATAGAAACACAGAAACAGAGCGAGTCAGAAGGGGTCTCTCAGGCCATCTAGTCTGACCCCCGGCTCCAGCCGGCTCCGCTCCCACCATGTGCATGTCTAACCTATCTTTGCATATGTAGCAAAAAATGATAGGGCACCTGCAGAAGAAGGAAGCATCTGCAAGGTTGGGGAAATACCAGGATTTACAGAAGTACAAACTAACTTGAAGGGAGACCCCCAAATGCCCCATGGAACATTGAGAAAGCCCCTGGGCAAGTTGATTGTTCAAGGGGGGAAAACAATGGAAAACCAGAATTTAGGAAGAATGGAATAGAATATCCTGGGAGAAGGCAGTACTGGTTGGCTGGAACCCTTCACAAAACCTTTCCACGTTGCAGCCATAGCAGTAACAGTCGCTTATTGTTTCCTTGCTTTATTTCTGATAATGGGATCTCTTTGTTGTGGACGACCGCTCAAATGGAAGCTTCATGATGAGATGACTGTAGTCTTGCTTTGCCATGCTACGTTAACAGCTCAGACCTGACCTTACAAGTATCTCCAGTGTCCAAAAAAGACCAAATGGGAAATGGAATTTTTGTGAACTTTGATCTCGTGACACTTTATTTGAGGAGGAGGAAGTGGAGGAAGAAAGAAAGGTCAGAAGAAATCTCCAGATCACATGGCTGGGTTCCAAGGACAATGTTCAGAGCAGCGAAAGTTCTCTTCTCACAACAATATTGGTCTGCGGTGGTTGGAAGTCTTTAGCAGTCTAGCTGGAGAGCAAAATGGGCCATAGAAATACTCAACCTTTGCCAAAACAAGGTGTTTAACACAGCAGATCAAAAACGGGTGTGTTCTCTTAATGCCAAGTCCTGCTTTTTGAATGTGACCTGAAGAAAGACAACTTTGTGGATATCCAACTGTCCGTACAATGCCGTGGGCATTTTCACAGTAGACAGAAGAGCTGCACCAAAGCTTCTAAGAACTTTTAGTATATCTCCCTGACTACCCAACTGTGCTCACTGCTATCAAAGAGCAGACGCATGCAAAAGATGGAGAGCAATCCCATTTTTTGAGACAAAATTCAACAATCCCTAGTATTCCCCAGACAGCTGGAGTTGCATGACTTCCTTTGTCTAAAATATGTAGGAGTGTTCCCCAAAGGTCCTTTTCGGCCATTATCATGTTTCCACAGTGGTCCACCACATGCCTCTGGGATGCAGTGTTCCATAGCAAAATACATGCAAAATGTTTGCGCTTATAGCAGCTGATAGACCCATTCGCTTTCATGAATGCATCGAATCCCCTTGTTAGCCATCGAGGCTGGGAGCTATTATCGCCCTGCTCTCATAAAATCCTGGCTATATTTCTTTGCTTATGAAGGTCATAAAATGCACAGTTAGGGTAACACTCATATATTTAAGAAAATGCATCCATGGGTAATGTAGATGAAATATTTATTTTGAGAAAAATGCGTTCAAGTATACATATTTAAATGCAAATTTTCATTAAGATTAGATGGATGGATGGCTGTGCTGGAACATGGGGGAATGGATCCATGAACGAACGCATGCAAAACTGACAGACTAGAAGCAGACCTTTCCACCCATACAGTTCAAGTAGATGCTGTTGTCGTTTCCTTATTAATTAAAGTGATCAGTGCTAAGAAGAGATAAACTAATCCAAAAAAACCGAGGAAAAATGTGTAGGACTAGCCTGGGGGTGGCAGTCCATTGGGTCACATGGGCTCAGATCTCCGGAATCTGGTCTGTTTTCCTATGGCATGAGTGTAAGTTCCTGTTGAGTGTGTCCTGCACAGCTGTTGCACAAGTATCTTCCCTCTTCTCTGTCACGTGCAGCAGCTGCTGGAAATGAAGGAGGCAGCTGCTGGCCATTGTTGGAATATGCACACAAGACAGAAGAATGATTTGGCCAGCTCAGGCAAGCTTGGATTTTGCTCATAGGCCCATCCCTGCTTTCTCCCGTTGTGTGCAGACGCCCTTTCCAATCGCACAAGAAGCTACCTGTTTTGGTGGGACTAACAGTTGAGATTCTGAGGTTGGGATGCACGCATGGGAGGTGACCGATCCTGGCAGGGCTGACTACTCAGACCCCAATAATGACCCTTTTTCTGAAAGGGCCCCAGCCCTGGCTGCAGCATAAGGTCTTCAGACTCTGCAGGGTTTGGGTACGGAAGAGATTAGCCCCAGAGCAGATGAATATGAGGCAAGACTGAGGGAACTGGGTCTCTTCAGCTTGGAGAAGAGGAGACTCAGAGGGGATATGTTGGTGATATACAGGTATGTGAGGGGGTGTCACAATGAGATGGGGAGAGGCCTGTTCTCCCCTGCAGAGGAAGGCAGGACGCGCTCCAAGGGAGCCAAGCTCAGGGAGCCAAGGTTCCATTTGGAGGCCAGGAAGCACTTCCTGACAGTCAGGACCTGAGGGTGTGGAATGGGCTTCCACGGGAGGTCGTTGAGGCCCCATCGGTGAGGGTGTTCAAAGATAGGCTGGACATGCACATGGTGGGCATGTCATAAGCAGAGCCGGCTGGTGCCGGAGGTCAGACTGGATGGCCCAGGAGGACCCTTCCGGCTCGCTCTGTTTCTATGTTTCTATGAAGGGCCCAGTCGACCTGGCCATGGGGATGCAGCATTCTTGGGATTGGGTAGCTTTTTGGATGGGGAACTCCATGGTCCTGATGAGATAGATCTGACGGCTAGGTGGGCCCACTGGAGAGGGTCCAGTTAGGGACTCAGCAGGAGAAGCAAAGGTGACCCTGGTTCAACAGACCCCTCCCCCAAGGGAAAGATGCAGGAGAATCCATAAAGAGCATTTGGAGTAATGAGGGACCGAAAGGATCCAGCATTTCGCTTTGTGCATGCAACATTGCAATCAAGACCTCTGGCAAGGAAGGCCTGGCAAGGCTGCTTTTGCTTGGAGGGAGAAGCATGGTTTACACTCTCTACTGGTCTGACCCAGCAACAGGAACACAGTGTCCGCAACAGTGCTTTCCCATTTGCAAATACCGTTGGACTACAAACCCTATGTGCCACACTGACTGTAGATCGTGGGAATTGTAGCCAAGCAATACCTGAGGACCCATAGCTGAGACTTGAGAACTGTGGGTCCAGGAAACCCTCATTGGGCTTTATGAGAGTCCTGGATGCCGCCCACAAATGTCAAATTGTGCTCCCCCAATCTTGCTTCTGTCAGGCCTGAGGCTAAGGATGGCCAATAACTCTATTTCTTTTCTAAAGTCAGTATGAATGCTTGTCTTGAGAATATGTATTTTAAATACATTTTCTCTTATACCCTTTGATAGTTTTTTGAGCCCATATCTGCATTCAGAAAGTGTGAAAGATGGAGGAGAATTAAATTCCAAGCCACAGAGGAGTCCAGAAGATGTGAATCATGTCAGTCTGTATCAGAAACGGCAAAGATCAAATTCTTGCAGCCTCTCTGCTTGAACATTGTTAGACACATAAATCAAGAACTCTCCTCCTTGTTTTTATAGGGCTGTCCTCTCATCTTTTATTCCCTGACTTTATTAAGAAGGCCACATTAAACTGTGCCCAGTGGGGAAGCACCAACTGCAGTTTTAATTTCCCATGATGTCTCCGAGGAAGCAATGCTCCAGGGGATTGTGCGACGTTAATGAGCAGACCCAAAGGTGCTTCTCAAACGGAGCGGCCCCATGAGGCCATCCTGTGCTAACTCCGAGCCTGCTGCCTGAAAATGGTGCCCAACTTGAAGACCCGCTTCAGCCAAAGGGAGAACAACAGCCGTTGATCTCAGCTTCCGCCTGGTGCCTTTTGTTTGCGGGTTTATTTATTTATTTTCTTAAACACCAGCCCAGAAATCACACTTTGTCAACTCAGGAGGAGAAAAAAAGCAATCCAGTTCCTACCCCGGTAATTCCTCTGGATGATGAGAAAACTATAGGTGGTAAAGAAGTATCAAATTGATCAATTCAGTTCAGATGAGGGCTGGCCAGCAAGCTTTCATCACATTTCTGGCAACCTGGAGATGGCTCCCCCGTATTAGTGATATCCTGTAGGGGGGAAAATGCGATTGTGTGTGTGCAGAGAAGGAAGCCTTCATCCTTTGCCTTCCTCCTCCTCTCCCTCCCTCCCTCCTGCACACTGTCAGCTTTCACAAGAACTCTATGAATCAACCACAACAAGCCAACTTTTTAGTCAATTCCCAAAATGATATATGCGATTAACAGGCTGTGCTTCTATTTTTGTTATAATCCATATGAAAGTGATGTTCTTGCTGCAGGGAAAGCAGACACGTGTCTCCCCCCCTTCCCCATATTGTCTGCAGCTTCTGTGTTTCTATATTGCTTAGCTCTGCCATTTGCTAGGTGGGTGGAAGTTTTCCTAGCTGAGCAAAGCTCGGCTCTGCACTGCCAGAGGGAGTCAGAACATGGCTGTTTGGCAGGTGGAAGTCTGCTCAGATGCATTTCCTGTTATTTCAGCCCTGACAGGAAACATACATCATATGAGCCTGGAATACCAGCAGTATTTTCCAAGGCAACCCGACTGAGAGAGAAGAGAGAGAGAGAGAGAGATCTAGGAAGAGATATGCATATACGTGATACATATCCCCAGATATTATCAACAAGGAGACCAGAAACCCCACATGAAAACCGTGCTTGAACTACTCTAGCATATCTATTTCTACCCAGTCTTTTCCTCAAGGAGCTCAAGATCTCCCCACCCCTCCAAAATATCCTGTGAGGCAAGTAAGGCTGAAAGGTGGCACCCAGGATCTCCAAGTGAGCACCCTGGCTGGGTGGGGATTCGAACCCTCGTCTTCCTCGTCTTACCCTGACATTCCATAGCAAGGGTGTGACTGGTGAAGTCCAAAGAGTCTTCTTCTGAATGTGAAGGATGTACGATTTAGCAGCAATGCCTATGATTTTGTAGGGTGGAGTCATGTAGGGTCCCCAGGAGGTCAAGGACTGGGTCTCGCCCTTGCTTCTTTCTGCTGCTGGAAGCTCTTCCTCCCCTTCCAAAGGAGGTTAAATCCAAGCATCAGGCTGAGAAACCTCCGTAGGAACAGTTGAAGGAGCTTCCAAAGCTGTCCCTAGCTCCTCTTCAGAATCCGACAACAACAATGTGTGAGAGATGGGCCTACTCAATGGGAAGCTTTTATGAGAGGTCTTCACACGACCAGGGGGCTTTTCCTGGTTCTTTGGCCCCCCACCTTTTTCTACAGCTGCTGCTGAGCCAGTTTTTCCGAGAAACTACTGCTGGAAAGTTGCAGCTCTGCTAGAAAGTTCAGCTACTACATTCTGGTAGCAACGAAGCTGACAGCCGACAGGTACAATTGCAGGCGCTCAGCCGGTTTTCTCTTGTTGAAATGTGATATGTGGGCGAAGCCGTTCCTTTTCTGTTGGATTCCGAAAAAGCTGTTCAAATGTTTCTGAGCAGCACCTGGTACATTTGGCAGAGCAGCTGGGCCTCTTCTCCAGAGTAGTGTTTGATGACAGCCGACAGGTCTCGCTGCTTTATACCCTGACATTTCTCACCTGCAAGGCTCCATGGGAAATGGCAAGACTGCCCTTATTTGACACTGGCTGCAGGAATTTGACTGCTCTGAAGGAGTTGTCAGAATTTCAGGAACTACTGTACCATCCAGTTGTTTGTTAGTGAGTTTTCTGTTGTTGCATTGGCAACTGGACAATAGTTTATTACTATCTATTACGTCAACTAAATATTTATGATGCTATTTTTCTATTGTTTCTCCACCTGTTGCGTACTAAGTCAGTAAGCGTCTTCCACCTTCTGTGCAGAGGAATTTCCATTATTTATATGGATTAATTCACTAGATAATTAACACCAAACCATTGAGGGGAAATTAAATTTGGAGGACCAACCATTTTTCTGCACTAATTACACCTTGATGATTTCACGTTCCAGCCTTCCCGATTTGTTTCTTGCTTTAAAATGTTGTAATCTTAGCATCACCATTTCCTGACTTTGAACAGCTTCTCCAGGTTCTTCCTCTTTTCCACCCTAAGATTGGAAGTGATGACATTGGATTTTGTCACCAATTTGCATCTTCTGGTTGGTCGCTGTGGGAACGAAGCTGGAATCGATAGTCTTTTGGTCTGATCCAGAAAGACAACTATTATGTGGTAGCTTATATGGGCTGGTTTGGCCCTGGGGTCAAGGGGGAAGGGGGTTAATTAGCAAGGGATGGGAAGTCAGCTTTATTTAGGGTTGATTTCCTTCTGTTTTTATGGGTATTCCAGGGCTACAGTTGCCTTCAAATTACAGGTAATAAGTTTGGGACCAAGTATTCTTGCAGAAAAATCCTGAGGAGGCCTGGAACCTTGGTGGGCCAGAGGAAAGTTTTCAAACCTGATTTCCCATCCCTTGCTAAAAAACCCCCCACCCTCCAGTGACCCCAGGGCTAAACCAGTCCATATTTATTCATTTTATTGATTTACTTAACATTTTTATATGCTGTCTCAATACTAAAAGTCTATTAGTAAAGGTAAAGGTTTCCCCTTGACATTACGTCCAGTCATGCCTGACTCTTGGGGGCGGTGCTCATCTCTGTTTCCTAGCCGAGGGAGCCAGCGTTTCTCTGCAGACAGTCTCCGTGGTCATGTGGCCGGCATGACTAAACACCGAGGTGCAGGAACGCTGTTACCTGCCCACCGAAGTGGCACCTTTTCATCTACTCACATTTGCATGCTTTCGAACTGCAAGGTTGTCAGGAGCTGGGACGGAGCACAGGAGCTCACCCCGTGTGCAGATTCGAACCGGCGACCTTTCAATCAACCAGCCCAGCAGCCCAGCGGTTTAAACCACTGCGCCACCTGCAGTCCCTAAAAATTTATTATAAGTACCATCTAATAGCTGCCTTTCTGGATCAGATCAAAAGACTATCAATTCCACCTTTGTTCTCACAGTGGTCAACAGAGGATGCAAAATGGTGGCGTAATCCAATGTCATCCCTTCCTTTCTTAAGAAGTAGAACCTGGAGAAGCTGTTCACATCCAGGAAATGGTTTGAGGTGGTTGCTTCTCTGGCACAAGATTAGGGAAAATGTCCCACCATCCCCCATTTTGTTGCCCCTTAGTAGAACAGAGAATAGGCGGCAGGGGGAGGGGGTCACTCAGCTCAGAAATAATTGCGGATTATAAATCTGCTTAGAAAGCGATGCAAGCAAGCCATTGTGTGGGGTTTTTCAAAGCACTAAAATATTCATCGTGCGCCAGAGCAAACAATTGATTATCGTTGTATGAAATAGAATAAACACCTCTTTGCTGCCGTGCTTTTAGCTTGTCAATCAGGGTTCCAAAAGCTGAAATGCGTCCGTGTTGCTGGTTCGAAGCCCCCACCCTCCCCGCTGGGAGCGGATGCCATCTCCATCCTCACAGACACCGAGAAACTCCTGACATGTTTCATAGCATTCATACGTGGAACTCTGTGAAATGGAAAAGAAAACAGTTCTTTCTGTCAACCTGTCACCGATATAAGCTTTTACTTTCCGTCAGACTGACTAAACTTTAAAACTGTGTTTCTTCAGTGCTGAGTATCACCAAGAGAAATCTCGGGTGTTATCGGAATTTATAGACCTCCGGAAACATGATAGAATACCAAAACATTTTGTGGAATATTAAAAATGCATTCAAATATTCACTGAAACATGGATGACAACATTTTAAAAAAAAGAGAGAGAAGCATAAGGAAAGCATGTCAACATTCTCCAGGGTTTATTGACCTTGATTTATTGGCACAAAATAGGTAGATGAGAATCAGCTTTAACAGCAGGGAGGGAAAGATCCCCCTTTATGAATGTGGAACTTTGGAAGCTAAGGAAGTGCCTATAAAAAGGAGTCTTGATGGAGCACAATCAGAAAAGGTATGGAAGCACAGGGAATTAATGCTGCTGTTTCTTTGCATGCCTCTAGTCCAACAGCAATGCAGATAGTGCCTTTATATGATGCCTTACTGATGTTATTCTGTAGAGATCGACAAAAAAAGAACCATGCTTATGTTCTTTTTTTAAAGGCATTCTTCCCCTGATGGTACAAGGGAATGGTTGCTTTTGCTTCGGTGTGTCCCCTATTCCACGGCTTCTCCCTGTCTTATTTGAAAGGAGAAATCAAAACTTCTTGTGCATTCAGGAAAAAAAAAATACTTGTCATATCCTGGCCTACCTGTGCATACCCCTTCTAGTCCTGTTAAAAAATACCTGTTTTTATATTGCTCATCAGAGTCTTTCCCCGCTGCTTGGTAGAAATCACAGGGCAAGAATGTCTCATTGGTTAACTTTTGTGCTGGAAACACTGGCAGAGCTGGTGTGACAAATGGTTTTTTGTTAGTGTTGTTTTTACCTGCTGATAGAAAACAAAACCCCCAACTCTTCCCACTCCCTGTCTTGCATTGCCTGGTCCCCAAGAGCACTGGAAGAGAAAGTCGCCCTTGGGCACCATCTGTTTCTTCCAGCTTCCACTTTGGGCACTGCCTTTACATCTGTTGAAAGGCGGAATCTTTCCTTGATGATTTATTTTGAAGAAATCTTTTGTCTGCTGATCAGATTCATTAACTATTGCACCGCTGTCGAGACTAAGGAGCTTCTTTAAGATCCTCCCTGATTATAGTTTACTTTGTGGCCTCAATACTCAATACAAAAGGTTGGGGGTGTTCAAAGGTGCATCTCTCCCCATCCAATCATGGCTAATTAGTAAGACCCATGAAAAAGTGAGGGAAGAGGCTGGTACTCTATGGCCCGTCAATACCCCATCCAAATTCCTAGACTGCTTTGCTGAAATATCACTAGGTTCCTGGTCTCTCTGATGCTGCTACCTTGACTTACCGCTCCCTTGCATTGTTGCGCTGTAGTATTGCATATCAAGCCCCTTGGGACTGGACCAAACATCCTTCTAGTGGCCAAGCAGATGCCTGTAAGAAGCCCACAAGTGGGGCGTGAATACAATATCTGCCAATCGGTTTTCATCTTCAGGAACCAGGATTCAGGGACATATTTATTTATATAATCTATATCCCGCCTTTCCAGAATAAACTGGTCTTCAAAGTAGCTGAGACCTTATAACCATCCTGGCAGATAGCTCCTGCTAGAACATGAATTTGTGTAGATCCCTTTGGAAGTTGTTGAGGATGGTGGTTTTTCACCATGTCTGGTAGAAAGGAGTTCCAAAAAGCAATCAAACATGGTGAGAAGTACTTTCTTAATCCTTTCGAAAGCATCTGGACAGACTACGGAAGTGGGTCAGGGACAACAGGATGGCGTTCAATGCAGATAAGTGCAAGGTCTTGCACTTGGGGTATAGGAATGGGTGTCATAAGTACAGGTTAGGTGACAAGTGGCTGGAGAGCAGCACTTGTGAAAGGGACCTCGGGGTGCTGGTTGACTGCAGGCTAAACATGAGCTAGTAGTTTGATGCGGTGGCCAAGGGTGAACGCCACCCTTGGATGCATAGCCAGAAACTTGGCTTCTAGCTCAAGAGAGGTATTACTACCACTCTACTCGACTCTGGTGCACCTGCAACTGGAGTATTGTGTTCAGTTTTGGGCCCCTCATTGCAAGAGGGATATAGCCAGGTTGGAGTCAGTGCAGCGAAGGGCCACAAGGATGGTGGCCGGTTTGCAGGGGATGCCGTATGAGGCGAGACTGAGGGAACTGGGTCTCTTCAGCCTGGAGAAGAGGAGACTCAGAGGGGATCTGTTGGCGACATACAGGTATATGAGGGGGTGTCACGCGGAGGTGGATCGTGGCCTTTTTGCCCCTGCAATAGAGGGCAGGATGCGTTCCAATGGATCAAAGCTCAGGGAACCAAGATTTAGGGTGGATGCCAGGAAGTTCTTCCTGATGGATAGGACCCATATGGTATGGAATAGGCTTCCCCGGGAGGTGGTTGAGGCCCCAACAGTGAGGGTGTTCAAGGACATTCTGGACATGCACATGGTAGGCATGCCATGAGTGGAGCCGGCTGGAGCCGGTGGTCAGACTAGATGGCCCAGGAGGACCCTTCTGACTCTCTCTGTTTCTATGTTTCTGTCTTCTTCTGGGCAGCTCAGTTGGGTGACCTGAAGTCAAGTATTGTGAAAGAGGAAGAAAAACTTGCTTTCCCAGTTTCTCAAACCAGGAAGCATTTTTATTTTCATTGCTTTCTACGCATGCATGGGAAATCTTTGCACGCAAGCCTACTCTAACCTGTAGAAGCTCCCTGGTTATCTCCAGCCAGAGGCAACAGGAATATTTCTCCTGCACTGAGTGTGCATGGCTGGGATTCAGGCAATCCAGGTTCGAGTCCCCACTCAACCACAGAGTTGACTGCATGACTTTGGGCCAGCCCTGGACTCTCACCCCAGCCTACCTCACAGGGTTGTTGTGAGATGGGGAGGAGGAGAATTATATAAACTGCCCTAAATTCTTGGAAGGAGAAAAGGCGGAAGATAAATATACTAAATAAATGGGAGGAAATTCCAGTGGTGGGGACGGCACACGGCACAAAGAGGGGTCCTCTTATTCATACCATGCTCAGTGTGATATATTCTGGGCCCTACCAAGATGCTTTTTGTGGGGTGTTTTATTGATGTGCACTTGCGGTTTTATGCACTGGTAACACCTTCCATAAAATGGCTCTTGGTTTGATCCTACATATAATCCCAACTAGACTGTTTTTTCCAGGGTCGTATCCAAGCACAAGGATAGGAGAAAACGGGAAAGTAGAAGAACTGGACACCTCAACACCCTCCCCCTTCACTGCCAGAAACACTGAGGTGCTTTCTGACCTCAGTGGTCTGGTCACATGGTTGGATGTCTCCACACCAGTAGTCCAAGGTCCTGACTGGATTTGGGTGGTCCTCTCTGCCATTCCCAGGGCCTCAGGGGCAAAGGGCCTTGCATGGCAAGCAGGAGTCTCAGGGCTACTGGTCAAGTGTCCAGCTACCCTACTCAGGAAAAGGAATACAATCACTGCAAAGATATTGATACCACAGACAATTCTCGCCATCACCAGGAACTCTTTAAAGTCATCAAACTGCCCATGCTTATTCAACCATCTTCATTCTGTTACATGCACACCCAAACTGGAGCTGCCTTTTGCATGCACGTAAAAACAATATTTCCTTGCAAAGCTTCATTCCTGTTCAAACTGGCCAAGTATTACTTTCAGTGTAATTTCAGAGTACTTTCAGCCTCCGAGCAAGCCCAGTGTGAGTCTAACGGTCCAGAGCCTCCATTCCCATCATTTGATCTTATCACTTTTTCCTCCTCCTGGAGCTGCCAGTTGTATTCAAACTTATCTGAACTTTTTTTTCCAGTTATCTGCAATACACTCTGATAACTGCAGGTCTGATGGGGTTTTAACCTGTACTTTTTTCCAAAGATCCCTGCAACTCTTATCAATTTGTTTGATTTATACTCAAGGTTTCTACAAGAAGTCACTTCTTTTCCATTTGCAATGTATACAACCAGAAAACTGCCCACAATTAATTCAGTATACTCCTATTCATTAAGTCATGTTTCTGGCTCTAAAAGGAGAGTAGACAAATGATAAATAACTCAAAGCATAAGTTTATTCATTAAAGCCCATAAGAAGCTCTTGAACAACAACCTACAGACCGTTGAAGCTGCCCCGGCCATGTGAAACGAGGACAAGTCCTCAAATTCTCAACTAGTCAATGCTAAGGGAGTGTCACTAAAACGTGCACCACATTGCAGCAGGGTGGAAGAAATATTGGCATCACCTCTCATTCTGAATTGATCCACTGCTGAAGCACCAGTTCCAAGTACCCTGAAAGGGCAGTGAAATATGAGTTTTCAGAGAAAGCCCTGGTAGTCTCAAACGCCCGAATCTTAGCAGACCCACACAAGGAGAATTCCATGGGCTTCCCTTTCTTGAAGATATTCCTCTGAGGTTGATTACTCACCTTGCCTGAGCCTGCCACTCTGCAAAAGCACCAGATGCACGAGATAAGATAGGAATGCGCTCTTGCGGAGATGGAGAGTGCAGGATCTGCCTCCCGCTCGGTGAATTCAGTTCACAGGCACAAGCGCACCAGCCCAGAAAGCCTGCAGCAAGTGGAGGTATTCTAAACCACCAGGTTGTGTTTGACCATCTTGCAGAAGTAATTTTGACTGGCACGTCAGATGAAAGAACAGCTTTGAAAACAGTGGCATGCCTGGCCGTGAAGGTTTTCTCTTGGCTGATGCACCCGGCACCTTATGGCAATCCTCTGCAGCATTGCAAGGCGCCCAAGTGTCTCCAGAATAACGATGGGTTTGCACACTTTTTCCCTCCCAACACCAACAGTCGTGGCTGCTCTGCAATTTCATTAAGAACTTTTCCCCTGGCCCATTGGAAAGAGCAAGAGCAGAAAAGCTGGGAGAACGTTTCTTTGTTTGTTTATTTAGAAAACTTGTATGCCGCCCCATTCGCCGAAGCCTCGGGGCAGCTCACAGTCATAAATAAATAACAGAAATATAAAACAGTACAATTTAAGAATAATTTAAGTCGCCCTGGCCAAAGCATAAAATAAATAAATAACATTAACAATTAAAATAACGCTTGAATAAAAAGGTCTTGGCCTGACGCCGAGAAACAAATGACGACGGCGCCAGGCGGACCTCTCTGGGGAGCGCATTCCAGAGGTGAGGCGCCACCGCAGAGAAGGCCCTCCTCCGGATACTCACCCTCCCAACATCCCTCACAGAGGGCTCCCGGAGAAGGGCCTCCACCGCCGATTGTGTTGTAGAGAGAAGGCTTCAATGTGGGGGTTGGTGACCTCCTGCATTTATATATTTCTTTTATTCTGTCTTGCTTTTTTCTTGTATTTGCACCAGTGTTGAAAACTAAGAGCTACTTCAAAGTTATTAATGTGGGGGCAGGATCCATCTTTTCTCCTTAACAATATTCCTGCAGATGGTGCCTCCCCATTGAGTGCCTTCATTCCCGGGGAACGTATTCCAAGTCTGTTTGCAAAATGTTCAGTGGAGGAAAGGTTCCTGGCTTCAAATCTTCCTGTTCAAAAATGGATTTGAACATGAGCAATTATGGAGAAGCCATCGTGGCACTCCAGCGGAGTCATGCTCAGGAAACCAAGGAGCAATTTGGATGCCAGGAAGCACTTCCTGATGGTTAGGACCCTGAGGGTGTGGAATGGACCTCCACGGGAGGTGGTTGAGGCCCCATCGGTGCGGGTGTTCAAGGACAGGCTGGACATACACATGGTGGGCACGTCGTGAGCGGAGCTGGCTGGAGCCAGGGGTCAGACTAGATGGCCCAGGAGGGCCCTTCTGACTCGCTCTGTTTCTATGTTTCTATATGAAATGAGATGGTACCTCAGGAACGGTACAGCAGAGGTGGGGTGAAGAACCTTGTGCTGCTCCACCAATAATTTTAGTATCTTCCTGCCCCATAATATGACATTTTACCAGAGGATGCCAAGCTGGGTGCTTTAAAGTAGGAGGAGATGTGTGCCTGGGCAGCAGCAATCAATGGGGATTTATTTCCATTTGCTTTTGATCTGGATTTACTCCACCAGCTGGTGTCTTCTGCATGGAAAACTGATTCCAGTGCAGTTTGCAATCAAATTCCATCCTTTTCCAAGCTTGCAGCGTGATTTGCCATCCAAATGAGAACCGAAATGGAACGAGACAAAAGAAAACAGAAAGCTTGCCGTCTGATATGGACTCAAGTTGGAATGGTGTTCAAGGTGGAATTTAGCAAACTTCATCAAGAGTATTGATGATTCACACATTCCTAATAGACAGACTCTCTGCCTTTTCTTTAGAGATCAGAAACAAACTTCAGGGGGCCCCAAAGCCTCACCTTAAGCTAGAGGCGCAGTTGACTGCAAACCCATAAAATCTTTTGCAACTCAGATCAAAATGTGATCTGGGGAAGGACCCTCTCCACTGCCACCTTCCCCAGTTTCAAATGATCATCCTCTACAACCCCTTGTACCTTTTGGGGCCCACATGACAACCCATCTGGATGGACACAAGTTGCTCACTGTTATTATGGCCAGGAGGTTTCATCACAATTCGAATTGATTCCTGTCACTCCCATAGCCTTGAGGTTCTCTGGGAGCATGTAATTCAATTTCTAAAGACACAGTGAAACAGTCTACTAAAATTCAAAATAAATAATACATAAAACAGTGAATGGAAATGAAAAATGCAACATCAAGGAACAACATCAAACATCAAGCCATGTCAGATAGCCACAATAAATAATGCAATGACATCAGAGAACAACAACATAATAATAAACCCACAATGAGGCTTGCAGAGAAACCCAACGCCCAAACGAATACTGAATCCTTGGCGAACTCTGGTGGCTTCCAGAGGGTCTCACCCAGCAGTGCCCCCTTTCGTGCTGACCGGCTATGAAGGCGTGTCCAATGCAGGCCCCGCCTGGTCTCCACCTCTGCTCCGCAGGAGCAGCATGTGTTACAGCCTTTCCTCCTGCCCCGACACTGGTGCTCTCACACTCAAACATCGGAGGCCTTGCGGGTGGCAAGCAGTGGGGCCAACAGACACTTTGTGGCTCCGCTGTGGGTGCAGCATCCAAGGTGATGCTGAAGGCGAGCAAGCGCAGTGGTCCAGCAGTGACAGACTGGGCCAAGGCAGATTTCCTCCACCAATCCCTCTTCGTTGGCACCGACACACCCATGCTGCTTCTTTCCTCTCATTGGTAATGGGAGGGGAGTACTTTGGTCCAATCGCAGGATATTTCTCTGCTTGGACGGATTGCCAGAGTCAAACCCATAGGCAGCAAAACTGGGAGATGGCACCTTGGCAATTTTGAGGGCAGGAAGCCACATTTTAGAATGAGCTGAAACTTACTGGCATTCCCTTTCAACTCTGGTTGATGGACTCTTCCATGTACTTCCTCAGGCACCTCATGGCAGAGTAGGATCTGGGGGAGAAAGATGGCAGCTTCTGCTGACTGGAGCTGCAAGAGACCTCCCGTAAGTTTTATTCCCCAATAAATGGGGTCCCCACCTAAAATGCTGTGCATGGAGGTGGTTTAGCCCCGGACCCCACTATCTGCATGGTTGAGATTGAACTTATGGAGAAGGAAGGGAAAGACGTCCGGGAGAATGACAGCTCCAACCAGGTGCATTCCAGAGAGACAGAGAGAGAGACATCATCCCAAAAAGCCAAATAGGATGAAAGAGGGCCGAAAATAGGAAACGTCCCCGGTCAACCAGGCAGTTGCCGCAGAGGCTGCCTTCCTCCCAGTGTTACCGCGGGAACCCTTTGTTATTCTTCCCACTATTCACGCGGCGGCCATTTTGGAAGACAGACTGCAGCCCGCAGAATCGTGCAGCCAATCACCGGGCTACCCAGGGATGTGAGAATGAGCAGATCTCACACAGTGATGATTTGAAACATGCCTTGTGGCTTTCTAATAATGTGCCAAAGCAGTCTCAGTGGTGCGCCACGAGGCCTCCTATTCCATCTTCCGTGAATGAACTAAGCCCAGCAGGCCTTGGCTAATGCAGGCAGCCCCTCTGCTCTGCTGGAAGAGGCAGACTCGGCGATGGCAATCGAAGCTTGATTTGCCAACACATTTCCAATGATTAAAATGTAATTAGCAGTACTGAGCGCCTCCTCCCCGGCTAATTTTAATACATGCTGTGACAGGCAGGCGGCCGCCCATGCCCAGGCCCAGCAGCAGATGGAAGCAGAGACAGCAGGAGCGGAAAACCATTTTGCGATGCGGCTGTTCACATCAGGAAACCATCAGGGCGCTCGGCTTCTTAGGAAGGCCCTCGATGGCAGCCTGTCAAATTGGCTCTGTCATGTCTGGTTGGAGCAATGGCAGCCATCCTTCACCGGGCCCTGGGAGGGCTGTCGCTCCGCAGGCTTAACTCCTTCAGGCCTTTTCCGGCGAGCTCTTTGGAAAAGCGGCAGCGTGTTTCTGTGGCTGCACTCCGAGCGCAGATGGAGGATTGGGGGGCCGCGTTTGCACGAGGCAGAGAAAAGCACTTGAGCGAGAGCGCCGATTGTCAGCTCGAAGTTGATATCCTCATTGAGGGAGAGTGTCGTATGGGGGAGGGACGTGCCATTGCGTACAAAGGAGGGTCCTCCGTTTTCATGGCTGCCAGATGGTTCGTCCTGACTCTGAAGGTGTCCTCTAGCTGAAGGGCAATCCAGTCCAGGTCTGGTACAAAAGAAGCCTCAGATGGAAGAGCCCAGAGGCTTTGAAGCTTCCCATCCCTTGTAGGGCTATCCAGAGCTTGGCAAGATACGTGGGTCACCTGGTCACTGTCTTGCCCACTGCAGTGCAGTGTCACACGGAAGTGTCACATGGAGGTGGGCAGAGACCTGTTCTCCCCTGCAGAGGAGGGCAGGACGCGCTCCAATGGAGCCAAGCTCAGGGAACCCAGGTTCCATTTGGATGCCAGGAAGCACTTCCTGACAGTCAGGACCCCGAGGGTGTGGAATGGGCTTCCACGAGAGGTCGTAGAGGCCCCATCAGTGAGGGTGTTCAAGGATAGGCTGGACGTGCACATGGTGGGCATGTCATGAGCAGAGCCGGCTGGTGCTGGAGGTCAGACTAGATGGCCCGGGAGGTCCGTTCTGACTCGCTCTGTTTCTGTGTTTCTATGTACTGCATTGCTATTTATATCGTAATAATAGTTTCTAAGAGGTGGCTGGATGGAGTCACTGGGGCAGTGTGGGTGAGCTTGGGTGGACTCCGGGGGATGGTGGAGGACAGGAGAGCCTGGAGGAATGTTGTCCATGGGGTCGTGATGGGTCTGGCATGACTTTGTGACTAAACAATAGTTTCTAAATTTGCCTGTCTACTTGTAATCGTGTCATGCGCAGTCATGTCATCTCCAACTTACAGCAAGCCAAGCCCCTGATTGAAAGCCCTCCAAAATGTGCCACACATGACAACCCTCTTCAGTTTCCCTAAATTCAAATCTGAGGCTTCCTTTATGGAGTCACCCATCTCATAGTTGGTCTTCCATGCCTAGACATTTTGTCACATGCTGCCAAGTTGTCACCAACCTGTGGCGGCTCCATAGATGAAAACCTTGTTCAGGACAGCTCCACTCAGCTCTGCAAGGCCATGGCTTCCTTGATGGAATCCATCCATTCCTTATCGGATCTTCCCTTTGTCTTCTGCCTTTGGCTTCCGGTAGCATAATTGTCTTCTCCAGTGGGTTAATAAATTATAAAGTATTATGACATAAATACTTTTATATGCATTTGGTATCATGAGTCAGCAGTGTGATGCGGTGGTCAAGAGGGCGAATGCCACCCTTGGCTGCATAGCCACAAGTGTGGCTTCTAGATCAAGAGAGGTATTACTACCACTCTACACGACTCTGGTGCGCCCGCAACTGGAGTATTGTGTTCAGTTCTGGGCCCCTCATTACGGAAAGGATACAGCCAGGTTGGAGTCAGTGCAGCGTAGGGCCACAAGGATGGTGGCTGGTTTGCAGGGGATGGGGTATGAGGTGAGACTGAGGGAACTGGGTCTCTTCAGCCTGGAGAAGAGGAGACTCAGAGGGGATATGTTGGCAACATACAGGTATGTGAGGGGGTGTCACATGGAGATGGGGAGAGGCCTGTTCTCCCCTGCAGAGGAAGGCAGGACGCGCTCCAATGGAGCAAAGCTCAGGGAGCCAAGGTTCCATTTGGATGCCAGGAAGCACTTCCTGACAGTTAGGACCCCGAGGGCGTGGAATGGGCTTCCACGGGAGGTCGTTGAGGCCCCATCGGTGAGGGTGTTCAAGGATAGGCTGGACATGCACATGGTGGGCATGTCATGAGCGGAGCCGGCTGGTGCCGGAAGTCAGACTAGATGGCCCGGGAGACCCCTTCTGACTCGCTCTGTTTCTATGTTTCTATGTTTCTATTTTTTCTTCCTTTCTGGGTGGGTCACAAGTGACCAACCCCTCAGTACTGCCAGATTTTGAAGAATTAATGAGTATTAATGCTATTATTACATTGCATTTCTATAGCCCTCCCCCGCAAACCCCGGTAGCTGAAGCTCTGTGGATGGTTCACAGAATTAAGCCACCCATCCAGACTCCAACCAGGCTTGACCCTGCTTAGCTTCCAAGATCAGGCAGGATCAGGCACTTCAGGCTATATGGAAGCTCACTAGTGTGTTCCATGGAGTTCAGCAGAAGACACTTCCTTGTACAGCTGCAATTTTATGCTCGCTTATCAGGAAGAAAGACCCAATGCTTGCTTGTGAGCGGAGATGACTGCACTGGAAGTGTTTTTAGGGTCCCGTCTTTCCATACCTATTGGATGAGTCTGCATGTCATAATAAGCCAGCCAGTAAATAAGCCAGAATGGGCTGGCTGGTCACTGAATAGCACACAGTGCACCTGACAGACAGCTGCGCCCACCATAGTTAGTTCTCTGCCAGTCCTCCAGCCAGTATCCCAGTGTCCTTTGCAGCAGAACTCATCTTGGCCCCCTCTCTATTCTGTTTTGTTCACTACCGCATCTTCATCTTTGTCTTTGTCTTCTAAATTGGAGCCTCCTCAAATAATATTAAGAATATTAGTATATCTTCTTGTACATGATCTGTATGGGAATACATCATAAGCCACATGCGAGAAAATGAAAAAATCTATTCTATCCTGTATTCTATTCTATTCTGCTTGGGTTTGAGTTTGGGTTTGGGTACCTGATTTTTTATTTCACAAAAACATTATGTAAAAAGAAGCCTCAAGCAAGTGTAATTGCTAGATTTTCAATTGCTAGATTTTCAGACTCGATGGCCCGGGAGGCTTTTTCTTTGGTTTTCTTTTTTCCCAGCTCCCCAAAATTGAACATTTTTGAAAAAGCATTATTTTTTTTTGTTGGTTCTTCAGATGCATGAATCTCTAGCTGTCCACTGCAAAGCCCAACAAAGGGGTGGGGGGACAGTTGCAGGCAGGGCTGCAAAAAAGAGCTGAGGACAATATCTCCCCTTCTGCAAAGCAATTTTTGAATTTTTTTAGTGTTATACAGACTGTACCATCCTTGTCGTCTCTCTCCACCTCTTCAGCTGCTCCAGAAATATTAACTCACCCACCCCTTTTCTGAAAGGCGCAAGTACAGAGTTCATCTGGCAATGAAACTGTGCAAAAATTTAATGGCTGGAAGGCAAATGATGGGGAACTTTACACACCTGTATTAACTGCTTTGCAAATTTCCCCTCCTTTTACTTCCCAGCCATTAATTTGCATGTGTTTCCACATCCATGTTTTGGACTGTCCAAAACACAAAGTAACTGCAACATTTGGGCACCAAAATGGAGCTGTTAGACACGGGTGAGCAGCTGTTCTCTTCACTCAGGGGAGTTCAGGGAAAGTGAAGAGGGCTGTGTTGTTTTCACCTTCTTCTCCCCGCACAAGTTTTCACCAGTGCATTTCTTTGGACAGGCAGGTCCTGCAACTGTGCCAATTAGCTGAGATGTAGAGACATCACCCTGCCAACAAAAGTGCATATAGTCAAGGCTATGGCTTTCCCAGTTGCAATATATGGCTGTGAAAGCTGGACCATCAGGAAGGCTGAGCGCCAAAGGATCGAGGCCTTTGAGTTGTGGTGCTGGAGGAGACTCCTGCGAGTCCCTTGGACTGCAAGGCAATCAGACCAGTCAATCTTAAAGGAAACCAACCCTGACTGCTCTTTAGAAGGCCAGATGCTGAGGATGAAACTCAAATGATCATGTAGTGCAGCTGTGAGCTCTGCAGCAGTCTATAAAAGCTTTGCTTGTAGAGCTTTGCTTGGTTTGCCTGCCACAAGGTAGGTGGTGTTTTGGATCCCTGCTTGTTGCAGATTTGACCTTTTTTGAAGCTCAAGCTATCCTTACTTTCTGGACTTTATCACGGGTAAATCATTGTCCAAGTTGTGTGCCTATTTTATCTTTTAATGCTGTCTTTCATGTTTTGTTGATATGTGTGCATCACCTTTCTTCAGGATTCAGCCTAAAATAACCCATTGCTCAAACTCTTGCGATGAACAGTATTACTGCTGGATTTCATAATGGGTTGGGTTATGGGTTGAAATGTATGTAATTGTATGCCTTCACACATTCATTATGAAGTCCCTGATAGGTTGAGAGTTTGGGGGAACATGTGTATCACACCTTTGGTTGGCTGACTGATTTAATCTTTTGAAGTCATGCATTGGTATCACTCCAAACTTTCAGTAAAAAGTAGTTTTGGGCAAGTAAAAGCATGTTGCTATAGGAGATTATTGGTGCTTGTAGACTCTGTCTGTCCAAAGGATTCAAGGGAATCCAAGTTGGAGGACTGATAGGAAGCATGTTCTACAGCTGGCTAAGTTGTAGAGCAGGGCCTTGGTAGACATGACTAGAGATTAACTACTGTTTTGAGAGAAAATATATATTGATAGTGGGAAGTAACAATAAACTCAGGGAGAATGTGGAAATGGTGAAGGCAAGCATGCACATCCTTTAAAAATAAGGCTTGGTGATTATGTGGACCTTGAAGAAGTATGGAAAGGGTATAAAATGTCAGGTGTGTTGTGTAATTCTAAGCACAGTTCCCAAATGCACTGTAGTATTGAACTCGTGTGGCCTCATCTTGAATTAAAACATTCTTGTCCAAGGTGGCCTGCATATAGGCATTATTCTGCAAGAAACAGGTGAATTCACTTGGACTAAGTTTGCCTACTAATGCCTCAACACCCCATGGGTTTGCATCTTTTACTCAGGAGGGAATCCCATTAAGCTTAATGGGGCTTACTTACAAGTAGGTGAAGTAGCAATAGATTGCACTGTTACACCTTACTCAACCATCCTGTCGGAGAGTCTTTTGGCTGCAGCCAATATTAAATGAGGACAACATGGACAATCCAAAATAGACTGGTTGAGAATAAATGAGGTGTCCAATAGGAGTGGAAAATATATGTTTCCATGATCCTCCTCCCCATTCTTGTTCAACAGCCCTACACTGGTAACAACCTGCTGTAGTGTACAAGGAGTGAACTGTGTCTCTAATATGAGCCATGTGTGGTGCATTTGAAAAACAAAGCTGCTCAGAAAATCTGTGTAAAACCGGCCAAATGGCTCCAATCAGCACCTGGAAAGCATGTGGCCCTTGTGCAATTCTATAATAAGCGCATATTTTTTGGGTGCCAAATCGTGCCAGTTGGCTGCTTTTTCAGAGTGGCCTCAGGTCTGTGTACTTTCTGGGTGTGAAAATAATGATTTGCTCAAATGGTTTGAATTTACATAAATTGTGCATATAGTGCAATATGCTAATTTCCTTGAGATGTTAAGAAACTGTGAGCGCCACAGCCTGTCAATGGGATGAACCAACTGGTAGCTTTTTGTTGGACGTGTCTCTCTACCTTGCTAACTCTTGCTGCATAAGCTTCAAGGGTCATCATCTCCCTCCTTTTGTGTGAACTGTTGTGTTTTTAAGAACCTTTTTATTTTATTTTATTTAAACAATATTTTAAATGTTAATTTATTTATATTGAGATGTTTTTAATTTAGACCTGGAGATGGGCCAGTTTTTAATGTTGTGTTATTAAGATTGTGTTTTTAGTATTTGGAAATTTTAATGTTTTAGAATTGTTATTGTTATTGTTGTGAGCCGCCCCGAGGCTTGTGTCAAGGGGCGGACTATAAATTTCCAAATAAATAAATAAATAAATAAAACCATCCTGGCTTGGTTTGTTAAGGCACATTCAGCATTGAGCTTCTGTGCATCCCTAGCCCATCTGTTTCCCTGAATCTCCAAATCCTGTCGAACAGCTCTTGATGTAAGAAATCCATGTGACTGAGCCATTTCTGTGTCTTGGAGAGGCCCAGTTGAAGCTGCTGGTCCATAAGGGCATGTGGGCAGGAATGACCTCAAGACCAGTCCTGGTGGAGCACAAGAAACAAAGCAAGCTTTATTCTCCGTGACTGAGATGGTTTGCCTTCATTTTATGGTCACTTGTTTTATTTGTGACGGGTCGGTGCTTTTGGTGTTCAGTACAATATATTCTAGACCGTTCTGATCCTGAAACTTCCTGTGATGCTCTTGACATGAGCTCACATTCCCATCGGATGGTTTTAGTGTAGACTGCAGAAATCATTCCAAATTCCAGGCAGGTGTAGATGCATAGATTTCAGGGTTCATCGGGGGGCTATCATGGATATGCTCAGTCCAGGGAAGCAGCACAGAGAAAGCATTATATAATGTTCACATGCTTCAACCAGCCCTCCAACAGCTTGGAAATGTGGCGGGTGGGGGATTGTTTTGCTTTTCAGCAGTACGAAATGTTGGGCTTCTTGAGAATCTGTGAATAAGCAATTCTGTTATCTGCAGTTTCGGCTGCTTTACTCTTCCCCTCATTCTAGTCATCTTGAATTATGGTTTAATTGAGGAGAAATCTAAAGTTATCTGCAGAAATTGGAGAGTACATGGTTAATCCCTGCCTTTCTGAATAGCTGTGCTTACATTCCTCCAGTAATCAATAACAATTAGCCAGTAATATTTATAATTAACCATTGTGTTGATGTGATGAATTGTTATTAATAATCATTTAATTATTAACTGATAATAATTTAAATGATATATTCTTAAACCATACATATATAAATAAAATGTTCTTCCCCATTTGAAATGCAATTCTCAGCACAGTGTAGGGTCTGGTATAAATAGTTGTAGAATGAGTTTTATATTAACAGGTTGTTGACTTTGTGGATGAAGTATTTAAGTTGGTTGGTCTGAGATCTCATAGTAATAACACAAGAAAACAATGTAATTCTCTAGCATGTTTTTCTTGCTTTCTTCTTTTTTCCACTTTCTTCATGTTTCCCCTTCTCCCCTGCCCCCACCTCTTTCTGCTTGCTTCATAATTCATCCCTTGCAAAGTTGTGATCTATTTTACTCTTTATTACTTATGGCAGCTTTTATCTTTTTGCAATGATTTGTAATTTACATTGTCCATGAACGATCCGAAGGAAAGCAAGGATTACTGTAACTCTTACACAAGTAAACAGGCAAGATACATATAGACCAATTTCCAGATTGCCATATCTCCCATCCGCGCGGGCGTATGTGTGAGTGAGAGAGAGAGAGAAGCATCTTAGCACTACTGCAGAAATTTCAATTCTGATAGAAATGGGCCTGTTCTGCACTAGCCAGACAAACATGAATTTCAGAGTGCTCAAAATTTTGCTGGACAGATCTTGATTCACAGTATCCCAAAATGCATTTTAAAAATGCACATTTTAGAATAAGATACATGTAAGTGTACACGTTTCTAAAAGCACATGTTGGAAGAATATGGTCAAAAACTTATTTAGATAACTCTACATGCATTTGGGAATGAACTGTGAAACTGACACAAACTAGAAATAGGGAGTTACATTCTCTAACACTATTTAACATTTCATACACTTTGCAACCTTTTCCAATCACTAATTTATTAGTGATTCTTTTATATATTAATGTATATTAATATTAATTTAATATATAAATTAGAGGTTTATATAATACATATTAGAGGTTCGCCTGGTGCCGTTATATGCTTTTCGGAGCCAGGCAAAGACCTTTTTAAGTCTTATTTTAATTGTTAGTCAGTCTTTGGTTTTTAGTTTGTTTATGTGTGTTTGTTGGTTGTATTTGGTTT